>JADANM010005835.1:4408445-4423413 GCA_026213755.1 Eurema hecabe
GAAATTGAGCTAATGCTACGCCCGTTATGCACGTGATCACACATCAATAGAAGTTTCGAATTCATTTAAAAGTACCTTAGTTGAATGAATATACATACTATAATATCTATATATTATATAAAAGAAAGTCGTGTTAGTTACTTCACTTATAACTCGATAACGGCTCAACTGATTTGGCTGAAAATTGGTGGGGATGTAGTTTAGAACCAGGAGAAGGACATAGGATACTTTTTATCCAGTTTCCAGGGGAATAAATTTTTTATGAAAGTAAACGCGGGCGGAGTCGCGGGCAACAGCTAGTATTTATAATAAATCGATAAGTTCTGAAGTTTCAGTACTATTATAAAATTTTCCCTTGCCTTTTCAATGGTACATACCACATTTAATCGAGTAGTTTAACTTTGAAATGTATAAACACATTTCAGTTTTCAGATTTTTTGTTCATTCTAGATCAAACGGGAAGTGCCCCATAGATTTAATTTCCCTGACAGTTTTAAGTATTTTGCGACTTTACTGAATATACAGTTCTATTTTTTTTATAAAATTTAATCGGCTTCATTAAGCCTGAATTTTTAAGGGACTAGATGTACCGAGTATAGGTTCCAATGATATTATATTAAGCGTAAAATTTTGAAGACGCAAAAACATCCTAATTAGGACGTCTTATCTTTAGGTGAATGGAGGCCGGTCATATTTATATTTGCATTCACGCTATACTGACAAAACTAACAATCTCTTTTTCTTGGCTCTCTTTTTGGTTTTAACATTTATTTCATTTCTATCGTTTTGACTTGTAGTGAAAAATTAAAGAAAACTATGTATGTGTGCTAATTTTAAACTTTATCTTCAGGCGTTTCTTTAAAAGGGTTGTGATGAACAGACAGATGGACAACTGAGCTATGTTATAGTAAGTCCACTTAATTTTTCCGTTTAGACACGAAATCCTAAAAAAACGCAAAAATGTAATTAATATTCGTTATATCCTCATTCTTACAACCACCTTTATGTTGGGTTTTCGCTAACATAAACATGCTATATCAACATCTAATTATACGAGCGTATTATTTCAAAGGCAGTTCAAACTACCTGCAGTTGGTTTTTGTTTAAGGGTCATCTGAATTATTTTTTGTAGAAATAAAAACCAGACACGTTAGTATTTCGTAAGTTGCTTTGATGTAGTACATCAAAGCCTGCCAATAACTTTATTACATATTGTTTTAAATTAGTAGGGTAGGTATAGTTAGATATGTTCATATGAACATCGACAGTGTTGAATAATACGTTGGTAATCTTCACGGAAAGTCACATTGGTAAAAGCGTCCAAATTCTACTAAAGGTGTTTCAATTTAATGGCCCTAAAAGAATGAACAAGTGCGCACTTAGGATTATTTCTGTGTATTTTCATAATTTCAAGAAAATAATCTAACGTCACTTGACATTCTTCCCATTGTCTCGTTTGGTTAGTAACATGTAGTGGTTTAATGTTTCCAAATAATGTAAAGTACTTATCAAAGTCAAACGTCATCGAACCGTTGATGTTGCTTTTCTCCTTTTTTAAAATTCAGGTTCGCATGTCCAAGTCCGTTTTATTATTCAGATTTCAATGTCTTCCATAAAGTACAATAATAATAATATTATATTAGGACTTTTCACTAAATCTTATCTTCGTTTTTCACATTATACAAAGTATAGTGTGTGAGTATATTTAGGGATTTATAAAATATAATAATTATTATCAGATAAAAATGTGATTATCTTTTTAATAAACATATTTATTTATTATCTACGGCAAGCAAATGTAATCAATCATGATTGAATGCTTATATTTCTGGCAACTGATACAATTTAAACTAATTGTACTCAGTGTTTGAGCAGCTTACTTAATAAATAATTGATTTTACTAAAGAAATGTAGGTTGGGGCTCAAGCTAACATTAGCATGTGGAAAGAAGAAATTGTATATGATAGTGATCATAAGAAATCAAAAACGAATCTATGACTGGAATATTTGTAATTTTATTCTCATAGAATCAACACTGTAGTTAGTCCATTTGTTGGACATCTATGTGTAATCAAATCTTGCTAGTTAAATTTGACCCGCTTCCTAATGCTCGAAATGTTCCATAGTGCATGTGCAAGTCAAGGGAATAATAAAAGAAGTTTGAGTCTTTTTTAAAAGTCTTAATACGATTCTGTATTTCTATGTAATAATTATAGTGTTTAATTTAATCTCGCTTTATCTATACTAATATTATAAAGAGGAAAACTTTGTTTGTTTGTTTGGTTGTAATAAATAGGCTCAAAAACTACTGGACCGA
This sequence comes from Eurema hecabe, assembly GCA_026213755.1. NCBI lineage: Eukaryota > Metazoa > Arthropoda > Insecta > Lepidoptera > Pieridae > Terias > Terias hecabe. The sequence continues at coordinate 4,410,763 of JADANM010005835.1, forward strand.
TTCCAAAAATTCTTTCACTATTCGAAAGCTACATTATCCACGAGTAACATAGACTAAATTTTATTTTGGAAATAAATAGGTTTCCGTAATATATTTGGGTTTTTCGGACACAAGGTGTAAAAAATCAACCAGAAAAGTTACTTATTTTGCGTACGCTGCCTAAACTATAAAAGATAGAACTATGAAATGTTCTAATTAGTTGTAGATCTTATAAATATCTACAAAAAACTCCGCGACACACTATACCTATCTATGTCGGGTGAGGCACAACAACCATTTTTTCATCAAAAATCTTGAATTTTTTTGGACTACTTTTAAACGCATTTATTTTACTCATTCTATTAATCCTTATCAAAATAATTTATTTCATCATTAAGTACAGTTAATGTAGATGATATTTGGTCTTTGAATGATTAAAATTGGATGTTTAGTTTCGAAGTTATGGCGAAATTAAAATATCACGATTTCTGCTGCACGGCCCGTTGCGAAGTGAGCGTCACCAAGGCGGGGGTGCGCGTGCGGGAGGGGAGTTTAGATCTATGAGTAATATACTATATGCGTAAGCTCTGATATCGCGTAATATAAAAGTGTTCCTAGTATGTAACCGTTGTAATACCCTAAAATACCCGTGCTGAGCCGGGGCGGGCTGCTAGTTCATAAATATGGGTGGTAATTATTCAATAGGTTTTTTCCATAATATAGGTAGCCTTCCTCCTCCTCTCCTTGGTATTCCTTTAGTTGTAAAAAGTTTTTAAACTTAACAAAATTAAAGGTTATGCAATATAGCTACAGTCGCAATGACATTCAGGCTTCAGTACTACGCTTATTGTGTCTCGGTCTTAATTCTTTACACTTGTTAGAAGGCCTTTTTCTCGAAAAGAAATTCTGTTACGGATACCGCGTCATTCTCGGTTGAGAAGGAGACGGTTATGTCGGTTTCGCCAAATTGGTCCCCTACAGACTAAAATCCACGAGTTCCGCACACGGACGAGTCATCCACTAAACGGTTATTTGGCTTAACATACTTTTTAATCTACTTCTGACATTATAAAACACAAGTTTTCGTATTAATGTTCTACTTAACCTAGTAATGTACATATTACCATCATCTTAACCAATTTCGTACAAACCACCTGCTAGTGATTTACGAATTATCTTGCTATTCGCCATTGTTATCTTCTCTTATTTACTAAAAAGGACAGAGAGCACGCGGCGTTGGCGTATTTGTACAGCTGTTACGCGTGCACGTCTAGAACACTTGTTCTAGACGTATACTTATACCATTGAAATATTGAGCTCCATTCTTCTGTTCTTAGCCTTAGTCTTACACTTCGTTAGATAAAATATAATAATCCATTTTAAACTTGCGTTGGTAGCTCAATTGAATATGACTCATTAGGCATTTAAAGAGATGTCCTTAAAATTTGTGTCTTAACGAAAAAGATTGTTCACGAATGTATAACAAAATCTTAATGATACGTACATATAATCCTCATATTTTGATAAACTGTTACTGATTTGGCCATAATATATTTGTCCGTTTTAATGTCTAATTTGTGGAGCAAATGCATTTTCAAGCGTCACGTTAATATGACAATGGGCGGCTTATATACTAATACTACATTAATTGGTCAATAGAAACAAATCACATAATAAATTTCCAATATACCATTTCCATGACAACACACGGTGTATCGCGACCACAGACTGATCAGTGGTTGCTGGACACAGCGTCCACCTTGTAAATTATATTAAAAAGGAAACTACACATTATATTAACATCTTTAAAACTTATCGCCAATCTAGTAAAAGCATAATAATATCGATTCAGTATTACTATGCTAATTAAATTATTAACTTCTCAGCTTAGCACAGAAACTAATCGAGCTTATTTCATAACCGATGAATTTATTCTAACGTAACGTGGTACGAAATATATTGATTAGGTTCTACCTATGTTGTGCTTTGAGCAATAGCGTGATAAAGCAAACTTCAACGTCACAAGCTGTAAAGTATTGTCTCCAACTATTGTTCTTTTATAATTGATCAGCCTGATTCTGTTTACCTTCGGCGATAAAGCGGCACTAGTGGTCGTGCGTCTAGCATTCGCGACTGCAATGGCGGTGCGGTGAATTGCAATGTTTCCCGGCAATACGGTGAAGCCCGCCCATAGCTAAAGCGCAGGACCATGATGAGAGTGGTGAGGCGGCTCGCGGCCCGCGGCGGCTTCAGTCCCGACGTATCCGTCAAATGCATCGGTCATTTTGCAACTAGATGCAACAAGTGACGCGCTCATTTTTCTAAAGCTCCCATAAACGGCCGCATTAATGGTAGTCGTTTTATTATTTGTTAATGATCATGTTTATACTACTTCCGACTGTTCCATATACCTAGTTGTATTTTCAAGCTATTATAAAATAGCGCATAGTTCTGTTTATTTTTATTATTATATCGTATTAGTATATTACACAAAAGAGACGGATTATATATCATTATGAATCGTTTTGGACTACTGTCTTTTAAAAAATAAAAAATATGTTTGCAATTCCCCGATTTATATTTTCGTTTATTTGCATATTTAGGGTGATTTTACTTTTTCTATTTGAGAGAAAAGCTTAATGAAAGTTGAAATAATATAACAGAATTATGTTCACATGTTATTATTATTTAGGTAACTACATAAGTCACGGTTACACTTGCATTTAACCCCATCTTTATTTTAAAGTAATTTTATATTTTTACCGGTATTTGATACTCAAAGTAGCCATTGACTTTTAGCAAGCATTGGACTATATCTATACAAAAAATTCATCATAATCCGTCCAGTTTTTCAGGCGTCAAATTGTAAAATAAAAGAGACAAGTCCTATTAACTAATAATTAATATTGAAGTACTCGCCAATCGAATAGTTATTATATGACTATCTTTCACCTTTTTATTGAATGAATTAAATAAATATCTAAAATAAAAAGTAGTCTATGCTCATTCTCATACACATACAAAATTTCATGATGTTTTTCCGTGACAGCGTAACAAACATCTCTACTTTCAAATTTATAATATAAGTAGTTCTTACCTGCGTAGTATTTTTTATATATGTACAAACAAATTGTTTCAAAAGCTTACGTTTTTTGACATATTCAATTTATCCGTCAAAGATGGCGTAATTAGATAATTTTGTTTCGAAAAAAATAAAGTACCTCATTTTCGGCTCGGTGACAAGTTTCCACGGTTAATTTGCAGAAGAGTTTGTAGTGTCTCCGTTGCATAGCGAGATGATTCGGTTAGACTTCGACATAACTTGATCTCCCTTGGTTTCAATTTAGTTTTGAAAGTTTTATACATTGAAATCTTTTAACTTCGAATTTTTTATTAATGCACTTACACTGACCGATTGACCTAAAAGGATTGATATAAGAAATATACACTCACATAAAAATAACTTAGTGGAATATCATTCTAGATATTCGGATAAAAAACACCATTACAACCATCTAGAGAACTTAAACATAAGGCAATTACAACTATCTTCTGTACTTTGTTCCAGGTACTTTTCTTCAAAAGCCTGGGGCTATCCCGAGCTGGCAGCGACAGGTCACCACTGTGAAGTAATAAAAAGCAGTTTTTTAAGTATTCGAAAAAGCGGGGAGAAGGCGCCACGTGTGGGCCTGCGTACAACCGGGGGCGGGCGCTCTGCGCCGCCCCACAACTTCATACGTAAGCATTTAAAACATTTTCCTGATTATATCCTTTCATTATATATTCCTTTTGATAAGTGTCACTGGACGCTTTAACGACGCTGTGAAGATCAAGCGACGGTTTTTTAAATAAATGTGATGGTAGGAAACGGTGCTGCTTTCATTTCATTATATGTATTATGTTCTTCTGAGGTTTTGCGGAGGATTTCTACGGGATAGCTATATTTTCATACATACATTTTGTATAGGCGTTGCTGTGCGTTAATTAATAATAATGTCGCGCTAAAGATATATGTGCGAATAGAGTATATTTGCGATTTATATGCTAAACTGCTCCCCTGCTGTCCATGCTTCAGTTGTTTTGTTCAAATGCAATGCGATAAGTACATCTGTGTTCAGGTTACTATGTATTACGCTTTACTGCGTAAAATACTGAATCGATTTTGAAGAAGTTTTAATTGGACTTATTTTATAAATACTAATTACATAATGTAGAATGTTAGCTAAATAACTTTGAACCTGTACAATATCTTAGAGTAGGAGTATTGATATATATAAAAATCATAAATTTTCCTTTTCAATAAATAAAATATTGAGAATAGTTTTCGAAATAAAGAAATAAAACCTTAAGAACAAACAAAATTTAAAAAAAAGCAAACGTATGTAAGAAACAGGATAAAATAGAAGCTGATAAATTGTAAACTTTGCTATGCCAAATGCGAATGTTACTTTATTTGTTGCGATGCATGCTTTGAGTATTATGTTGAAATTAAAGTTTGTCATCATTTTCGTTTGTCTCACTTGTGCTTGCCATATATAGGTACTTTATTATTTTTAATTACTTGAAATTGTTTAGTTTTTGTTATTAATTTTATTATTGGGTAAGTGAAGTCTCACTTACTAAATAATAAAATAATCAGTTGATTTATTTTCAATCCCCTGCTTTTTATTAGACAATTATTATTTTTCTATATTAAAAAAAGAACAAGCGAATTACAATTATTTTATTATTATTTTCACTATAAGCCAAATAAGAATGCGTATTTCAAATTCTTATGCAATTTTTCATGTTGCGATGCGTTTTTTTAAATAATTATTGAATTTTTTATGATAGATGGCATTGAGTCACCCAAGTAAAAATATTAGTTACAGTTTTCCATACATTTTAATATGTCAATATAATCCTGTTAAATTTACATTAACGAATCAACGAAAGGATTTGTTTCGCCGTCGGATTTTTAAATCTTTGATACGTTAATGGATTTTGTGTTTTGGTTCAGATACCCGGATGATATATTGACGAAGGCTCATAGTAAGCATGATGTAAGGTTGTATCCCAACATCATAGCTCCCGATCCATATGAAACGAAAGATCAATATATCGATGTCTTTGGCCCGTATCACAAGGACCTGCTGACAACGTAAGAAAGATATCATTTATTTGTATGTAATCGATGTGATTTTATTTTACTCTTTTAAAAATATTACTTTTTTTAAGTACTTTGTAGTTTGAACTCTTTTTTCCATACTTCTCTTAAGATTATGAATTTACTTTCGCTATACATATTTAAATTAAATCATACATGGTATAATTATTTGTCATATAGTTATTAATTGAATTCAAGTATAATATTATATTAGTAGTTGAATCTCTTCTAGAATTATCTGTTATTAAATGATGACAGGTTGAAAAATACTATATTGACAAATGACAACGTCATTGACAAAAAATAATAATTCCAACTTTTCAGGACTGAGCAACTAAACACGATGAGCACGGGTGACGATGATTTATCGTCTGGAATAAATGGACGATTGAGGCCGAGGAAATCTTATGTATCCAGTCACCGATCGATAAAGGCTTCACGCAGATTAGATTCCAAATCGCAAGATAAACCCAAACGTATCACGACCCTATCCAAAACACTTCTAAACAAACCAGATGATCTCTCTAATAAGTCTGACTCTACTACTGTTATAGATTTTCTTTGCCCCTACTGTGATAAAAGTTTTGTTACGAAACAAGCAGTTTCCAAGCATGCAAGACGAATTCATTTTTCAGCATCAAAACAAGATTCACTTATTAAATGCTTGTACTGTAACCATACAGAAACAGAGCCCAATGACATTGTACGCCATATGATTGACAGTCATCCAAATCAATATTTCGCATGTCTCGACTGCCATGCTCGTTTTACTTCAACAACGGAATTAGCTGAACATAAGCTCAATGTTTGCGAAAGACAAAAACTGTCGTACAGAAGTAAGTTACGCAAAAAGTTGCCACGATCAACCAAGAAGTCACAAAACCTCGATAGGCAAGTGGTTATAAGGGAGGAAGATAGACATGGATACAACGGAATTGTAATTTCCTGTGAGCTCAAGCCGACACATGTTCATGATGCAGCTGATATCGAGGACAATATTACGACTAATTTAATTTTACCACCTGGTAAAAACTTGGGTCATAAAATTATTGACAAAAATGCCGTTATCGTACTAGATGACTTACAATGGAATAAACGCATACCGCATAATTTCTCCTTTCATAATACTGACGCTGACCAAATATTGTCAAGACTAGGAGTAGTCCACAGATCCCCAAGAACTGGTGAGTCGACACGGAAAGATTGGTTTAAAGCAATTGACGATGCGTCTCAAAAATTTGAAAGATGTTTCGATACAAGTTTTTATTCCAAAGTTGCAAGTAATGTTCAAGAGAACTTAACGAAATTTCTAGATGGGTCTTTTAATTTTAACCCAGATCCCAACCACACGATTAAAACTAGAAAGGCGAAAAATAGTGTCCCTATTAATACTGTTGAGGGTTTTCCAATACTGTTATCTTGTGAACAATATTCTCGAAACTTATTTGATGGATATATGCCGCGTGCAATAGCTCCTAAGCATAAATGGAAATGGGACAACTTAGAAAATGATAGAAATCCCTTTAATGCAGACGTAATAAAACGAGACTCTCATGTAAATAATTGTATAGTTACATTGGTTTCAAGTTTAGACATATGGACACAATTGTGTATGAGACGAAAATTTGAAGAAAAATATAAAATTACGCCTGTCGAGAAAAAAACAGAGAAGCGAAATATTATTGGCCAAGAATTAAAAGAAATACTCGAAAGTAGACAATTACCTTCATCTAGTTCACAGATATCTCAAAATAATGAAGTGGCTGTGCCTGTTCGGGACGGCCTGGATTTTCCAGCGTCGTTAGGTCTAACACCCGCTGTACCAAAGTGTGAAATGAAACCGGCGGTTCTAAGTGGTGAGTGGGTGCGTCCGCGTTGCTACGTATGCTGCGCTTGTGGAGCGCAAACACGCGATCCTAGAGCTTTGTCATCGCATATTTCGACAGAACATCCTAATGCTCAAGTACAACATTATGAAATTGCTGGGGAATTATTGTTAAATGCAGACATTCTTAAGTATTTGTATGTGCCACCAAGCCCAGTACATAACCGCACCAGACCGTTGCGGGGTTTTCGCGAATGTACCAAGTGCAACAAGTCAATAACTCTCGAAGACTTGCACCAACATATGTTGGACTGTGCAGGTGATATGCCAGCGGTTAGAAGAAAATGTCGATATCGTCAGTTTGGTGTACGTAAACGTCGTACACGTATTCCAGATAACAGAATTCGTAAAAAAATTCGTAAAGAAATTCATCGACAAAATGGAAGGCCTAGACCAAAGATTAGAACTGAAGTTGGAGATGGTAAGTCGATTTCTTATTGTTAACAATAAATTTAAAGTTAATTTTTATTCAATTTAATTACATTTTGGCTTTATTTGTTGCAGCTGAGACGATAAGAAAAATGTTAGCCGACCTACCTGCAAAAAGGCAACGTGTCATGATTAATCCTTTAAATCCGACATTACGACCTAGACGAAAGATTGTGAAACAAAGGAATCAATTGACGTTAAAAAGACGTTCTACAGAGGATAACAAAAATAAAATAAAAAATGCTAGCAGTATGTCTTCCAGCAGCGAGATATCTGAAAACGTCGAACTCATTAAAACACAAGATGAAAATAGGTCTCTCAAAACTAATATCAAACGCGTACATCAAAAGTTATCACGACGTAACGAAGTGATTAATAAAAAAACTACAACAAAATCACGTAGAAAAGCTGCAGTTCCGGTAATGGAACCAACGCAAAGTTCTTCTCAATTAAAAAACGATGATAAAACTCCTGTAATCATAGTTCCAAACACAGATTTAAATCAAAAAGCTCAAACAAATCAACTGTCTATTGAAAATGTATCAAAAAAGATCGATGTAAATTCGGGTCCAAGTAACACAAGAGAGCAAGCTAATAGGTCCGGCAATAATGGATCAAATAATCGCGATAATCAGAATCCTGATAGAAATGATAACGGAAACTCACGCGAGCATGCTGCTCCACCGCAAAACATCCAATTAAAGCATTCTATCGCACGATTGACCGCTGATTCCGATACTCAGGATAAAGCTGTTCAATTTCATCACTTGTTTTTAGTACAGCAAGAATGTAACAATGTCACTCAACATGTTCCATCTGGGCAACCTGTTCTTTTTGAAAATAAAGCAGTTGCGACCAAACTTGATAAGCCACCTTTATTAACTAGAAATAAGGACGATATATTGGATAGTCAACATTTACTTAAAGGGAAATCTAATAAGCCCCGAAAAAAGTTAAATGATTGTATTGCTATGCTCAAAAATAAACTATTTGTACCAACTCCAAATCCACCAAATGTATCTATCCAATGTCAAATAGATGAATCGCCTAAAATATCCACTCTTGAAATTCATAAAACGGCAAGCTCTAACCGTATCGACATTACAGTTCAATGTCCAGACACTGAAAGTGCTACTACTGACACCATAATCACACCCCGTCGAAGACAATCAATTAACGCAATAAAAGAACATGTTGCCCATTTCCCAACCATAGGTGAATATATACAACAAAACTCTGTACCAGCAACACAAAAGGTAATAGAGACTTCCACTGCTCCTGTAAATCAACAGAAGAAAGAAACAAAAAATCACGATATGTCTTTGAAGGTCAAATCAAGTGTTGATATCAAGCAATTAAACAAATCTCAAGATATATATTCTGAAAATAATAAAGTACAGAAATCACCAAATGTGTTCCAAACCCGAACTCTTTCAGAAGGAAATTTAGAGAAGCTTCAACCTGCAAAAGATCCACAACGTTTTGAAAGTCTTCAAACTGAAGCTCAACCGCAAAAAATACATAAGCCATCTGACTCTAAGCAATTAATGGAAACAACTGTTGTGAATAATCCCCCTAAAGTGACATCGAGCACGTATTCCGAACATACGATAGAAATAAATACGCATGATAATAAACAAAATCATGTAAATAAATTGCTTTCAAAATCAAAAATACAAGAGATTCTTCCAAAAACAATAGATAGTAAATTTTCACAAAAAGAATCATCGTCTAAGAAAAATATAACTGAAATAATACCACGCGCACATTGTAACGCAGGTGTGGAATCTATTTTAACTGCCCCCTTAGATTTATCAGGAAAACAATATGCCAACGACGTCACAGCTCATTGTTCCAAACAAAATATAAATTATAATTCGGCATGTGGCCGATACGAAACATTAGATTTATCTAACAAGCAACAAATTCACAACGAAAATAGTGAATATTTGATTTTACCACGTAATGATGAAATCGTAGATTTGCGAGTTAAACATATAACTACTACACAATCTGCGGATTCGTCCCTATTCAATGACGAAAGCAACAGCAATTTAAACACTGCTACTGATTTATCACTACGAGGTAATAAAATTGATTGTATTCCTACTGATTTAACTATAAAAGTAACCGGGAAGACAACTGCGCCCGACAGCTTAAGACATAATATTAACCATACAAATAAACTGTATAAAACAGATGGATTGACTGATGCTCAAGAAGGTGATGGTGTGGTATGTTTGAATTTATCGGCCAAATATTTGGAGACACCAACAGACTTGTCTAAAAAAAGTGTTCGTTCAGACGTTAAAGAACCTAGTGTTCATGGGCTAATAGATATACATAGTTACAGTGCTACTCCTAATGATAAAACGACATTTATTAATCCAGCTGATTTATCTGCTAAATCAGATAAACAGACTTGTAATCTTGATAAGAATAAAATTACAGGTCAGCATTTAGAACGTATCGATAATGATTTAAGTCAGGGCAGGAAGCCATCACTTACCATCTCTAGACAGAGTAAATTTGATAGTGTGACAATAGAAACTCGTGAAGAACCCGTACGTCAATCTAGGAGAGTTCAAATATCTGACGCTGAGGCCAACCAATGCTCGTCTATGACTACAGGAGATATTACTATTTCACTAATGCATAAACCGATTTCTATTCCTAATAATGAGAATACTAAAAATCGCATAGCATATAGTGAAGTTGATACAATAAATTCGGAAAATAATTTATCAACACCACAATTAAGTATTAGCAGTCAATCTTATGGTAGTTATCAACAAAGTAAAACTTTGCAATTAAATCGTGGCATTTGCGAGTCATCCACTGACGACACAAAGTCAACTCATGTTAATAAACTGGCTCCACCGCAAGAGGTAACGACGGTTTCTTCGTCAAAATCACAGACTGAAAATTCAACCATGATATCCAATTCTTTTAAAATATCACCAGAATCGAACAAAACTATATCTATGAAGGAAAAAGAAAAATCTTTAGATAAAAATACTATTTGTTTTGAGTCTAGAAAAGAAACGATAGAGCAACCCGATGTTAACGATAAAGTAATTTCAACTAGTTTAGAAAACGATCCCGAGACAGCTAAAAAAATAGCCATGTTACCTAAAGAACTTGTTGATATTTTAGGTAACATGCCAGTTGATCATCGAAACCAACTATTAAATGTTTTACCACAATATGTGTCCACATCAACAGGTCCTTCTGCTTTAAATAACAAGTTTCAAAATAACGATTTTATTCAAAGTTCTGTTCCTTATTCAAATATTACGCAATATTCTTTTTCCGAAAAGCAAACAAGCCAAAAAGTTGTGGATGATACGTTTCAACTTGAACATTCTTCTAGTTTAAAAGGATCGTATAATGAAAAACAATCGTATTCAAATGCTGTAATTGTAGATGGTATTCCTCTACATAAAGTAAAAAATGAAAATACATCGACCAGGAATGATGATATAGTGAAAACTTCGAATGATTTGAACTCAACAGAGAATAGGGTATATATCGATTTAACAGATGATGCGGTTGAAACGTCCCATAATTCACCACCAGACAAAGAAAATAAAAATTTAGGCGTAGCTGTGAAGCCAGTAGTAGTTCATAAAACTAATAACGACAAAACTGCAAGTCTTAGGGCAGTTCGTATTAAGGCGCCTTCTGAAAGACAGAAGTATATGGTTACGGATACACAATGTAAAAGGGCATATCAAGATAATAACAATACAATTAATTTACACAAATCTGAAAAAGAAAGTGAAGAGTTAGTTTTTCTGGCAGTACAGCAATTTGAAATTACTACAACGGAAGAAGCAAAAGTCGTTAAATCTAATCCAACCCCGTGTTTACCCAAAAAGAAGCCAGATTCATCATCACAAGACAAAATAGAACAGCACGATCAGCGTGTATCACCTAAAACATTTATAAATGATATAAACAACGTTATTAGTATTGACAATAATGCTCCTAAGTCAGATATATCGTCATCTGATAGTGGAACATCAATTAACGACGTGCCCTTGTCAGTGACGGCTGTTTTAAACCATACTGTAGAAAATAATGATCAGAAAAAGCTAGATGAACCACCGGTAATTGCTACTGATATTTTGTTAAATACTTCAACACCTAAAACCGATCTAGAATTAAGTATGCCAAAATCTAAGCAAACTGAAAAAGACCCCTATGAAGATGATTCAGAAGATGATGTTTCGTTGGCTGTAATTGTAAAACAGAAGCTAAGAGATCCAGTATCACAGAGTGATTTTAAGGATGGTGATAAAATAGTAATTGGAAAATTAGATGTCCCTAATATTGTCTCGTCAAATGATAGTTTTGGGAAAAATAATTTGGCAAAACAGAGTAATATATCCAGATATAATAGCACTGAAAATAAAATATTTGAAAATATACGGGGTCTTAACGAAGATATAAAAGAAAAACATTATAAAAAGAACAAAAAGTCTCGAAAAAATAACATTGCTAACATCCCTAAAATAGCTGATGATAAATTTGAATCCGATGTTAATAAAGAAAACACTGTATGTTCTGAGGAAGTTAAACTAACAAAGCCTGTTGATATAGAACAAAAATGCATAGAAAACAATCTGGATAAAAATAGCAGTGCCCAAAATGAACCAGTTTCTGCAGCTAACAGTTGCACTGATACTGTTCAAGAAAGGGAAATATCCAAAGATAAGGAATATCCTGAAATGTCGAAACAAAATAAAATAAATATCAATTCAGAGTTACGTCAACAATTTGATGAAGGAAACTCGAATAGTTTAGAGACTGATATTAAAAAGAAGAAGAAAAATTCAAACGCTGTTCGATATAAACTAAATACCGAAGATCTAATATGCGCTTCTAAAACAGTCGTTACTGTAGAGAGCCAAGCGATGTCGAACAATCTACCCCAAAATAATATGTCCAAACAATCATCTGAAAAAATGTATACCAATTTGACCATAGAGTTAGAGCGATCAGTAATATGTTCTGATGATAAAAAAGAAACGGACGTAAACATACAACAAATTAACAATACGCTCAGTGTAAAAATTTCCAGCTCGCAAAAAGATAATTCAATTAAGCCTTTGCGACGTAGCAGACGCGGCAAGTCTCTTTTTGTAGAAAACACAGATATCTCTGAAAATAATAAAGACCAAGTTGATAGTGGCTCAGATCAACGTGG
>JADANM010005835.1:4423813-4441495 GCA_026213755.1 Eurema hecabe
TGGAGATGAATTAATAAATACAGAAAGTAATTTGGAGAATGAAGAGGCTTTATGTAAGGATATTAATTACGAGGTAACATCTGTGCCATCGGTTGTGAATAAAAGTATAAATTCTCTTCATAAATCGCATAAACGTAGACAATCTCCGCAAGTAAAAAAGAAATTCAAAAGAAAAAAATCTTTGGAAAATTTGAAAGATATCATTAATAATGTAGATGAAACCCATAGCGTAGAAACTGTAGACCAAGAAACTCATGTCGAGCAAAATCATAGTGAATTGGTTTGCGAAAACTTTGCAAACGTGGCTCTTCCGGTCGTAGAAAAGACACCAGAAACTGAAGCCAATCTACCTATTACAAATTCATTCAATGAAGAAATTAACATTCCTGAATCATGTACTAAGTCATTAACAGTAAAACGGAAGTTGAATAATTTAAGTCATTCAGACAATTCTTCTTCTATAGCAAAAAAAATAAAATCAAGTTGCGATAAGATGTCAAATAAAATAGACACCAAAGAAAATAAGATAGAGATTATAAAGCAAGTTGATACAAATTTACTAGAAAAAAAACCAGCAAGGAGAGGACGTTCAAAATCAGTTTTTGTGAAGTCGTCGGCACCAAAGATATATGATCCGTATGATATAAATTTAGAAGATATGATACCCATTACTGAACCTTTCTCAAAGAAAGGAAGTTTAATGAAAGATTCTGATTTGGTAAAAACAAGCAAAACTCTTATAATAGAACGAAGTGAAAATAATGATAAAGACGACACTTTAGAAATTAGCATTAAAGACAATAATACGGAACGAAAAAGTGATACCCATGCCGTTGCAAGCAATGAAAGCAAATCTATGATGAGCGACTCTGATGATTCTTCTAAAAGCGATATACCATTGAAAAAATATGTCGAAGAGAAAGAAAGGAAAAAAATTGAAGATCAGGATACGGAAATTGAAGAACCAAATAAAAATGCATGGCGTAAACGGAATAAGCAAATATATTCTATACAATCGGATAAACTAAATGAAGACCTTGGTCGTGATGAAAACGAAGAACGCCTTCGTTCTGAACAGTTTATGGAGAGTTTTGGTTTCTTTTCAGAAAGGAAACCTAGGAAATCGAATTTACTTGCTACAAAGAAAATTTCTGAAACTTTTCATATAATCGCAAATGAAAAAGATGACTCATTCTTCGAATTGAAAGAAAAAACAAATAATAAAAAAAATGTACTGTCTGATAATAAGAAAGGTACTGATGATGAAGGTAATTTAAGAGAACCAATTACAGCATCTATTAAGAAAGTTTCAAAACGTGGTAGAAAAAGGAAAAAATCTACTAAAATTGAACCTTCTTATTGTGTTGTTTGTAAAAAAGAGTTTCGAAGACCGGACAATTTTATACGACATCAGATGACGCTCGCACATGTATCGCGGGTATCTGAAGAAGATTCAAAAGTCAAGAGTCAAGATCCCGTAACTGTAGAAGAATCGAATTATTTAGTAATTTATAAACAACAGCTAGATCGCTTGAGAGTTTTACAAGACAAAGTTACTAAGAGAAAAAAATACTGTAAATCTTTAGAAAAAATCGTATTACCAACTTTAGAAGAAATTATAGCAGACGTGACGAGAACTGTCAAGGAACAACAACTTGCTCGACGAGAACTTAGCAGGGATGAAGCTTTATTTTTAGATTGTTGTGAACTTTTAAACGCAAGTCATGACGACGGTACTCGACGACCTAAACGTTCTCCAGGATGTGATAACTGTTTGTCATGTGCAGAAACTTCGGTGGAATGTTTAAATTTATTAGAAAAGCGTATAAATGAAAGCCTCGAAGGTAAATGTGATGATGGTGATGTGGATTCTATTACAGCGCAAGATATACTTGAGAGTGAAGAAGTACGAAATTTAGAAAATGATTTAATCTCTGGTCTGAAAGAAGCAGCATGTGCGAACAGTTTTAATGGAAGTAATCTTAATAGCACTTTCTTATCCGAAACTGAAATTGAGACTCAAAATTTGAATACTATTGTTAAAGACCATGAATCATCGCAACAGATAGACGATGTAAAGAATAAAATATGTAAAAAAGGCTTAGAAGTGAAGGAAAAGATGTACCCGGATGTAATTGAAGATATAAACATGTTTGAAGACAAATTTGACAAGATAAAACGAAAATGTAGATCTCAGGCAGCTAAACAAAACCAATATGTAGAGACTATTACAAGGTAATATTTTATTACATTTATTTTGATGAATATATATTTGTAACAATGAATTTATGATACTTTCTTTTTTCAGTCATAAAAGCCGGAAAAAAGTGGATAAAAAGAAAAGAAAAAAGAGTCCTAAGAAGAACTTACAGACTTCAGTTCCTACCAAGGGAGCTCTAAAAGGTTTTGACGGCGTGAAAGTTTCTATTTCGACATCAGACATTGATATATCATCTATTATGTCATCTTTAGCAGGATCGAGCCACAGTAAAAAGAAAAAAAAGAGCAATTCTAAAAGAAAACGCGAACATACTAATTCAGACGCTAGTAGAAGTGATTATTGTGACAAGAATAAAGACTCTGAAAATAAAGCTCTAGATGTTTATGAATTTATGGATAATGAAGATGCTGAATTGTTTGAATTCAGACCATCTACATTAATGGAACGTTTTAAAAGTATTAATAATAAAGATGTGCCCAGTACATCCAAAATACAACCTGCATATAACGATCCGGATGTTTCTAGTGAAAGTGCTTCCGATGGTGACGATTTCGTGTATATGTCTGATGATTATGTTTGCAGCGACGCTGAAACTGAAAACAGTTTAATATCTTCTGAAATGGGAAATGGAAAGGGTGCGTTAGAAATAAGAAAACCCTCAACTCCACCAAAAAGAAAAGAAACAGCCGAAAAGAATGCAGTTATGGGTAAAATATTTAAACATAACGCTGTCCGATCAGAGAAAAAGAGTACCAAAAGTAAAGAAGTGCTAAAACCTAAGGCTAATCTAGACCAATTATTTGATAGCTTATTAGAAGAAGAACCCAGTTCTTCTATGCTTGCTAAAAGTTCTCTATCCCCTCGACACGACAGTTATGACGATTTATATGCTACTGATTCACCATTATTCGATAGAAATGAAATATCGCGTCCACTGAAGGGAAACGAAAATCTATCTTTAAGCGATGATACGGATAATGATTCACTTGACAAAGTTACAAGAACGCCATCTCCATTACCTTATACTAGTCTTGTAGCAAAGAAAAGGAAGTCACTGTCACCGGTGAGAAAAATAAGTGTGCTAACGGATGAAAACAGATACGCCATTAAAAGCTTTCCTTCCACTTCGAAAACACATGAACCGAAAAAGAGTTCAGAAAAAGACCATACAAAAAATCCGCATAGAAAAAAAAGTGATATATTTAATAACTTTGACGAAACTCCGAAACGACGTAATACTTATTCTCCAAATTATGATGATGATTCGCTTTTACGAGTTGATGTTACTTTACCAAATATTGATGACAGTTTTTCTTATACCAAACAAAAATCAAAAGAAAAAGAAATACGGAACAAATCCAGTTCAAAGGACATAGAGACCGTTAACACTAATATTAACTATAGCGACGCCATATTTGATCATTCCGATGAAGCAGGAGTGGCCAGACAAAGAGCGCGGCGAAAATGCACGGTCGGCAAACAAAACGTGCTGGCAGAGACGTGGAGCTCAGAATCTGAACCGGACGGAGTCCCTCCCCGACCTAATAGTGCAGATTCGGTGGTCGTCGGCTTCGGCCGAAAGAAGAAAAGTAGAAAGAAAGAGGGTCAAGCCCTCGGAAGCCGAAAGGGGAATAGTCGACATAGTGCAAGTAAGAAGCCGGATGTGGAGGAAGTATCGCACAGCAACAGGGGCTCGTGCGAGGGAGGGTCGAGGGTGGTGCCGACGTCGCGGCCGAGCGCGGTGGGCGCGGTGGGCGCGGCGGGTGTGGCGGGCGCGGGAGGCGCGGCGCTCAGGAAGGTGCGGCCTCGCCTGCCTACCCACTACTGGTCGGACGACGAGGAGGAGCAGGAGCACGTGAAGCAGCACGGCTGGATCGTCGGTGACAGCCACAAGAAGCTCGTCACCATGCTCGCGCATGCAAAGGGCAAGCGGAACAATGACGACCGACGTCACTTGCTTGAATAAAATTAAAGTATAGACTAAATAGTTGTAAATATCCTGTACATAATATTTTAGTTCATGTGTCGTTTTTATGACATTTGACCAGAAACCTTTAAAAGCTTAATATTCAATTGAGTTTTGTACATATTGTATATCGTTTATAGCGTACTTTAGTTAAATTCTAGAAGATCCTGCACATTCTGGGGACTCGATTTATCATTTTATTTTAAGGACATGAAATAGGAAAATTTTAGTTAAATGAAATGGTCGTGTAACCTTTTTACATGTTTAATTTTATATTTGTGTAATATTGTACTAAAAGACGTGGAGCAGTATATATATATTATCATAGCTTGCGACATGAGCTTAATTTAATATGTCGAAAGCATTTTAGGATTATATAGAAAATGTTTGGCCTCAAATTAATCTTAAATATTACTTTTATTTTCCAAAAGATGCTGAACCCAAATTTTTAATAAAATACACCACATTTAGAACTTTTCTGTAAATAAATTTATTCATGTGTTCCTTGCATAATATTAGATGAGAAAATTTTATTAATTATATTATATACAACAAAGTGTTAATTTACAATCACATATATACGATATAAAAAGTTGCAGATTTTGCACGATTATGCTTTTTAATTAAAATATAAATGAATTTTGTTTAATTTTATTTGGAGGGGCTGAAGTGAGGCGTCTGGATGTCGTGTATACTTGGATAATTTGTTAACTTTTTTTAAACATAAGATATTTTGAATAGTCAATTTACAAATGAAATCTCAAGCTTTAGTTATTGTTTTATCTAGTCCAGCTTAAAAAAGTTATAAGCCCACTATCAGCCTCCTTATTAGTGTATGTGATTTATTTTATCAAAATAAGACTTATTTTAAACTGTTTGAATTTCTTGACTGTTTCAATGAAACTAAGACGTCGTAATAATGTAATAATTTTATTGGATTACTATCCCGTTTTATTGTTCCTTCAATTTGCTTGGTACCACGTGCAACAAGTTTTGTAAGTATCACACAGTTTCTGAATAGAGAAGCTGCTATATGCTGAATTTAGCTGATAACGTAAATGTACTGGTCGTATTGTAGCATATAACAGTTTGTGTTAGAACGGTCGTTATTTCGGTTATAGAGCCCGTGAGATGATTAATATATGTAGTCTCATGGAGTAAAAACTACAATAAGCACATAGTAAAATTAACCTCTTCATATCAATGTCATAACTGTATGTCTTTCAGTGTTGCAGTGGTCTCATTTCTACGATACGGACACGTTGTATTATATATGGTAAATGTATTGAATGTTGTGTTACTAATATCACAGAAATACCGATGTTAGCTGGCGTCCCAATACCCACGATTAGCTACAGCCTACAGGCTCCTGGCTCTCCAACAACAGTTCTATTGTATCGATCGATGTACTTTGCGTGTCATGATTATAAATCAGTGTTATTTCTAAGATGAATTATGAATACATACTTTTTAAATATATGTGGTATCTAGAGAACGGGCGTTTTTATTTCGTAGATATTTAGGCCTTCCCATAATCTTATGTTTATGGTAATATTTAACAGATATTAATATAAAATTTATTCTGATTCAAATGATAACCTGCGGTTCCATATCATTATTATGTTGTTGAGCTTTTTTAGCAAAGTTGCTGTATTTTTTCATATTTGAGTTATTTGAAGGATTCTTTCTCCAACCAATAAAAAGTAGGTATAGGTCGCGTCATTTATGTTTAGCGCTGGACGAGAATAGCTGCGCATCGGTAGAATCGCGCGAGTAATTGACGTACTGGTGCGAGAAAGACAACACGACTGGGACAACCAATCAACGCTCGCGCACCCGACCATCACGCGCCCCGTGCGCCGCGCTGTTACCTCGATACCTTATTTTTGACTTCTGCGCAGGTTTCGTTCAGCGTTAAAGATTCGTGACGCGTACTATACCCTTTCTTTTCTACTCTTACCATTATTCTTTTTCAGTGTGTTACAGTAAACAGTCTTATTGTAAGTTTATTGTAGTAGTATGTACCTACTTCTACATACTGTTCTTGCTAAATTTATCTTATATAAGGAATTATTCTTCTGTCTTATTTGACAATATCTAAATTGGCCCTGTTGATAATTTATTAAATACACATTTTATTCAATGGTAGGTGTAAACGCCATCAATCGTTATGTTTTGATGGTCAATGGGTAAAAAGGCATTCACGTCAAAATTATTAAGTTCTTATAAGCAATGGGGTACAATAAAATGCAAGCACATTTTTTATACTTTATTAAACTTAATTTTCTATACATTTACAAATAAACATTTTGTTTTTGCTTAAGATGTCGTCGCTACGAAACCCTCTCTTTGTCTTTTCTTCGACCATACAACAACCACAATTCCAACAATTGTAAGAACACCACACAATGTTATAATTAATGGTATAAATATACTTAATAAATGTAAAGATCCGAGCAGTCTATTCTTAATCATATCTGAATATTCTTCTGGTAGGGACATACCCTGTAAAGAAAAATGAATGTTTAGTTTGGTACATGGTAAAAAATCGAATCATAATTTACTTTAATACAATGTATGATTTTTAATACTTACCTAAATTCAATAAGAGACTATGTACATAAACAGACAAAAATACTTTTTCAAAAGTTCGTTTGCGTGCTCTTAAATTATTACCTACCTCTTCAACCCAAAATATGGGCGTAAGTGTAAGCCGTAGGTTATTCGTTGCTCCGATCGACGATATAGGCCGTGTAAACATATTAAACTGTGCTCTTTTGTATCCTCTAATAACTGTTCCAGTGTACTGAAAAAAAGGTACCTATTATATATTGATATAAACTTCTATATTTTTTTTAATACTAAGAAGTGGCGAGACGAGCTGGACACACTCCTGAGGGTAAGACAAATGCCAGCCCATAACCAATGCAGTAATAATGAAGTTACTTCTGTTTCATCAATTGTAATTTGATAGAACCTGTAGTATACCTACCGTTATTTCTTATAACTTATTAGATCGCAAACATTGTGTGTTAAATTTAAAGTACAAATAAAATATAACTCAATATATTGTGTGCGATTTTGGGTTTTTTAATGTATTATCAGTTTCAGAAATTCAATGAATAATTTTCTATTTTTTTACTATTACTATTATTACGAGTATTATCACCTTACAAATCATAATACCAGGACCGGATTGGCTAAGTCCGTCACTGTTTTAAACAAATTCTGACCTATAAACCTTGAGGTTAATAGGTACTTACATACGATATGTTAGCAAATCTGAAAAATAACAAGAATTTTATGATGACTTACTGGATCTAAATCGGCAAATATTCTATGTTCTTCTAAATTAGGATGCATTCCCAAAACACCGTTTCGATACCTAAAGTCTGCGAAAAGGAAATGCGGATATGACAGGACCATCAGAGCACCTGAAACAATAAAACCTTGTATTAATATCCGGAAACGTCTTATATTATTCTTCGGTTTCGTCTTCTATATAATTTAAAGCAAACAAGGAAGAGAAGGGTTCGTGTAAAGGTATTCCGGTCCTATTGAACAGATTTCTGTTATCTATGTAGAATGGTGCGAGTAATAGCCATTTGTTACTCATTGATTAACATTCAGTATAAAATATAAAATCAGGTTTTACACGGGTGATGTCGCGGCACACATCAAGTTAGATAGTTCAGCAAGTTTTAAAGAAATTAAAAACTTATTCCATTTTTTATTCACGAAATATAATGTACAAAGTTTAGGTATATGTAGATATATACGCTGTAGGTATACCATTAGTAAATTACACAGGACATATCCGAACATCAGACAGGAATATTCGAAATCTTGTTATATTTATACACGATGCCCCGTAATAAATATTGATTACAGTTTAATCATTTAAAATATGAGGTTTTATGACACTTTATTAAATATCAGGTGGCAGCTAACACTAATGTCTTCATATCAAATAAACGACATATCAACAAAGTTGTTTAAACTCATAATTACTTTATCTTATATGTTATGGGACTAAGAAGCAATGTTATGTCTAGATATTATCTAGACATCTACAAGTTTAGAATTCATTAACTGACAGTAATAAGTTTAAAGATTTTAATATACCTACCTACTTAGTGCATAAAAAGGTACTTAATTATAATTGTCATTACACAATACACGTTATTATTGTGCCAAGGACAATCTAATAGCAACAAGATGTAACACTACAAAAGAATATTAAAACATCAAATAAAATACATCCTAATCCTACAATATTTCATTGGTTCCATTATACTTATTATTAAAAAAAAAAAACATTAATGTCTAATATGATTATTTTCTTCCGTTCTGTTATTTCTAAAATCCTTTTTGTGTTCAAACGATTTGTACGTATTTTAAGCGTTAATCTTAATATACTTTTGAAGTTCATTGTACCTACGTTATACTTCAAATGCAAACATTTTTAAAAGTGTAAAATGACGTTTTTATTTAAAGCACCAGCCACCACCTTCTCAATAATTCCGTGTTATATTTTTTTACTCTCATTCGTTGAATTTTAATACCTTAATTAATGTAAGCTTTGGTGAACAAGGTCAACAATTAATATTACCATCTTATCATAATGGATCTAAATTTTAAAATTGGCAGATACTTATTAGCAATTCGGTAACACAATTAAGTTTTTTTTGTGATTAAAACTTTGCTCATATGACATAAAAATACAAAACTGTTTCATGTAGGTATCTAAATGAAAAAAATAAAGAAAATAAATTAGTCTTCTACACGTGAGCTTGTTACGGGAACAAAACATTTTTACGTAAACTAGGTACCACCATTATAGACTACAGTAAATCAAAAACAAAAACAACTGCTCTGTTTTTACTATAGTACCTAGTAAAGACGAGGTTTTCGTTTCGTATCTTCCTCAGATACATAATGTAAAGTTCTAAACAGTTTTATTTTGACATACTTTTTAAGCCATTATAAAATGTTACATCTACGATCAAATAATTGCAATATTCTAAACTTTAAATATTTTTCCGGTGATCGGGATTGGATATGTTTGTCCAATTTAACTAACTTACAAACTTTACTTAGGCTTCCTCCAAATAGTTCCTTATTGAAACTCCTACTTACATAAGGAGGAAAATTATAAAAAAACAATTCTACGAAATATAAATAGGTATTCTGAGAAAGATTCGGCTGCAGGGTCACCGCAGTAAGCCCCTTATGTACGAAACTTTTATTATATTTGCTTAAAGCTTAATATTTTTTTCTAATTTAAAGTCCTTATCTATAATACTACTTAGAGATATATAACTATTTGTTCTTTGCAAAAAAAAAGCCGATGTAATGAATAAGTTGTTTATGTACTTTTGTTGTTATCGATGTCATTTAAAATATTGTTACACAATTAAGTATGTTAGTGCTATAATATGTATAATTATGTTAAGTATATAATTAGTTACTATATCCTATTACTATTATAAAGGCGAAAGTTTGTAAGTATGGATGTATGGATGTATGGATGTATGGATGTATGGATGTATGGATGTATGGATGTTTGTTACTCTTACACGTAAAAAGTACTAAATGGATTTGAATGAAACTTTACCACAATATAGCTTATACATCAGAATAACACATAGGCTACAATTTTTGAGGATTGTAAGGGAGGAAAGGGAGGAACACAGTTTATATGAAAGTCCACGCGAACGGAGTCGCGGGCAATAGCTAGTATTTAATAAATACTTAGACTTTAAGTGAAATTGACATTTTGATTAGGAGGAAGATTATTCAGACTGCAATTATAAATCTTTTCACTTAAATCAAAAGAAACGCAAGACCGCTTTTTTAAATGTGTCCATAATTATAATTAAAACGATGTAGGTCAAGTTCAGTGGAGGAGCTCGTTGCTGTGCAAGGGTGCAGACAACACGCTCGAAATGTCTTCAAAAGTAATTATATGTGGACTAATCTTAAAAGTTTCTCTTAAAAATATTTAAGAACCGTTTATTTAAACTGGGTATTCTTAAAAAAATAATCATAATTATTCATAGCAGATACATTTATCATACCTTAAACTTTAAAATATCTTTCAAAAAAGAATGATTGTAGGAACTTTAGCCTACGTGTTAAAGTTACATTCCTGAATGCATAAGATTAGTGTTTTCTTATTAAATATGTTTCTTGTCTGTTACTTAAACGGTTGAAAATTGCTCTTAATTAATAAAAGCAATCTTTAATCTCGATAATGATTGCGTGCGGCTAAAGACCAATTAGAACTGACGACATACAAAATAACCTACCTATAATGTTAGTTTTAACTTTTCTTACAGCATAGATGCTTTGTTGTTGAGCGTAAAGAAAATTAATTTGTATAGAAGTCTTTTTCAGTACAAAAAGGAAAACCTAACAACCATAATTAGCAGCTTTATAATAAATTGCACAAACATTACGTCTACAAAGAAATTCTTTCTTAAATAACTCTTTTATCTCAACATTTTTAAGCAAGGAAGTTTAATTAAAAAACTGTTCCATGGATTTCAAACATTCTGTTGATGAGCAAAACGTAACGTTTCATAAATATTGTAGCAAATGAAAACTCATATTTCAACTGCGTTTAATTCAGTTCGGACTTTTGAACGTTAGACTAGTTTTAATAACAAACATAGTATGCACATTATAATGGTTTCATTTTACTGCTGTTGACATATGTGTGTATTACATTGGAACGCTTAGCAAAAGATTATTACGATAAATATGTCAAGAAATGTTTAATTTTATAGTTTAGTTATATCCCGACTAGAGACGCCCACTGCGTTTCGGGCTATTTTCGACGAATCAAAGTTAATTCATTATGCAGTTACTAAAGATATTTGTATCTATATGATACAATCTCGCACACGTAATATTAACGTTGTATCCACTGTAAACAAATTTGTAATCACTATCGCTTGTCATGTTGAAAATTAAGTTCCTTGACATTAACATCTAAACCTTGAACATTGATTACGTTACAGGTGTCTGTCTAATTTTTGTTTAAAAGTATGTATTGATTACGCATAGTTAAGTTATTAGCGACAAATAGGTTGCGTACGTACTCATTTTTAAATATTTATTTTCGGTATATATTACGTAGCCTTATGATGTAAAAAAGTCTGTTCAACTTTATTCAAAAAGTAAGAAGGTACCTATATTATTATGTATCTGTTATTTTAATAGCGGATACTATGAATCCCTTAGCACCAAAGTTACTAGATATTAATACGTAAATTCAAAGATGCCACCATCACAAAATCATATTTTAAATTTCCAAAATAACAATCCTGTAGGGAGGTAATCATCCACCGAAAATAATTCGAAGTTTATAAGTGTGCAATATTTATTTATTTATTTATTTATTTAGATACACAGATAAGCTTACACAATAGAAATATACAGATAAAATTACACTAAACTACTTATATTAACATGTGCAGCTCTTAATTGTGTATACAACTTTGACCAAATATGTTAACAGAAAATATAAAAATAAAAAAATTGTATATAAAAAGATAGAACAAATAGAAGAATATGGAATCTACTAAGGCAAACTTTCATTAATTGATTATGTATGTACCATTTATAGTGTAAATTGAGAGTTATAATACCTACATAATATTATAAACAAAATTCATTATATTGCTATTGTATTGTACGTTTCATTTGCGTATTTGCACAGCACGGTCAAGGCATAGCTTTTGATCTACTGTTTATCTTCCATAAAACTGGTTGCCGTTAACATGATGTGTGGTTTATTTTAGTATATGACTTATATTAATAAAATATTTTCCTGTGACAATGAGCAGTTAGACAGTCATCATGAAGTGATGTGTTCTCTCTTAGTCGGTCAAGAAGCGGCCTTAAGCAACCGGTAGGACGGGATGAGTTGCTGTATGTGGTCAAGTTGTTTTCCGCCACTTTATTATTGATTATACGAATAATAATCTCAGCCACCATACAAATTGCACTTCGCGATAAGGGTCATTTTCCAAATTAAAGTAATTAAAGCAAGTTTTCACTCATGTAAAAGGTCATTGGAATATGACTACTTGATGTAGGTCATTTAATAAATGTAATGAAAATATATTTTGAAATGCTCTAATCTGCTGTAATATTAACACCTAGATGCTATCGAAATAATCAAGAAGCAATATTTGCTGTTTAAAGAACGTTTTTATTAATTAGTGATTCGGAATAAATAATTTTGAAATCCGACAAAGGTTAGAGTTCGTTGCAAGGTCGTGCTTATAATAACAGTGCTTAATATATTATTTTCTTGTTAAACACGTTATTAACGAATATGGAAAATAAACCCGTTTTTCTACCATTAATAACATTTAAATAACATAATGGGAATATTTAAAAATGTTGATGTTACGTCTAAATCATAAACGTATAAATACCATATGAATAGGGTAATAATGGATAAAGCTCCATGCTTATCTTTCGATACGTGTATAAAAAAACACATGAGAAACGATATTAGTTTATTAAGAATTAACTTGGCGTTAAACTTATGAATAAATGCTTTTTGGTTCGATCCTAGGAAACTATGCAATAAGCATACGAATTATGGCCGAGTTTTTTTTATAGATATATTATTTTAACTTATTTTTCGGTTTGTGTTTTCAGTTTCGGTATTAGTTTGTGAATAAAACGGCGGAAGTGCTGTGGTGCCTCCCGAAAATATTCGTAATCTTGATGGACTGTCTTTGAATTCTGGAAACTTAACGACGATGTTGGGTCGTTTTGTAGGTCTCAAGTAAAGGTCAAATATGGAGAATTTCGTTGTAGAAGTGGTTTTACTAGTTGAAGTTACAATAGGCTGTGTGGTTGTTGTTTTTGAAGTAGTCGTTGGCGAATATATGGTCGGTTTGGATGTAGGTGATTCCGGCTGAAGGGTAAAAGATCTTGACCTAGGAGTATATGTTATCCACGATCTAGTCGTTCTAGGTCCAATAGTCGTCGATTCGACCCCTTGTCCTATTTTAAAACCTCTTCTATTTGACGAGCTCCGCGTGTCAGTATTACTTGTCGATGAGGACGAAGATATATTGCGTGCTCTAATTAATTCATTTCGAGGAGTCGATTCAGGAAGTGAAGAACGCGGAAATGGCGTAGTTTGAGGTATAATTCGTGGATTTAGTGTAGACGTAATTGATTGGTTCCTTGTATTTTCACTTGCTTTGGTCGCGTCTAGAATAGCATATTCTGTTTTTAAATTAGGAGATGAAAACGCAGAAGTGCGAAATCTAAACGTCGGTGTATAAATAGGCGAAGTTGTTGTCCAAACATTATTTTGTGACGTCGTATTGTTTGAATATAATTTGTCGAGCGACATTTCTGTCTTATTAGCAGGTGATGTGGTATCTTGACGTGTGGTATCTTGTCGTCGAATGCTTACTGTTGTTGAATTTTGTTGTTCATTATTTATTTTAGCCAAATCAATCAATGTTTGATTTATGTATGGGTGGGGGTATGATTGGCGTACGGTTGAAGGTTTTATGGTTATATTTACTTCAAGATTACTTTTATCACTTAATATAGGAATCTGAGATGTTGGTGACATCGTATCTTTTATTTCTATGCTCTTTTCCGGGAAATTTTGGAATGTTTTGCGACGTCGAAATTGGTTTGTTTCAATTCTTCTAGGATTTGGTGGCTTGATATCCTTTAATGCGGGATCAATGGTAGTCGTTCGAATAGTGGTTGTAGTTGAAGGTTCATTATAATGAAAACTCGTTTTTGTATTGTAAACAGGTGGTTTAAGTTCATCAATATTATGTATTTTAAATGTTGGTAAATTTCCAGAACTTGCTTCAAATATTCGATTATTTAACCACTCAAACGGATGATTCTTATCGTCGTTACTATAAGTTTTAACGTGGTTAATCTTTTCTTCTATTTGCTCGTCATACCTGCCTCTTAGTATAGCGTTTATAGCGATATAAGGCGGTTTTAGATCGTCTATATTTGGAAATTTTTGATGAAAGGGAATAGATTCATTTTTGCGCTGATCCTCTTTCAACTGATATCGTGTCCTTAAAGAGCGTCCTCTATCATCGGGTTTATAAGCATTATCTTTGAGCACATTGTCACAGTCAGCAAGGTATTTCTTTGCATTGTATCTACAATGGTGTGGATACACCACCCAAGCTAGAAATCCGTCTCCTTGCAAACGAGTGTGCTCTTTGTATATCTGTTGCGCACATTCAACATCGTCGGCGATATCGTCGTCGCGGAACGCGGAACACGGTACACCACAAGCTTTCCCTGGGCCGCACCAGTATAGTTCACTAATTTGCAACAGTCCATGGTCGCCGCTGTGCGGATTGCGTGCGGCTGTGTCGAAGCGCGACTCATGGAAGGCGATGCACACCCACGTCGCGAGCTGCTCCTTGTCGACGCCGAGCCTCAGCAAGTCGCCCGCGAGCTCGCAGCGGTTGTAAATACGTGCACTGCTGAACGCAAAAAGCGCGCTAGTCAACAACGCGACGCCAAACATTTCAATTTGCGTTTGCGTATCATAACCGTGTGCGCGCTTTTTTACTTGTGCTCTCCCGCCGCGCGCCCGCGCCCAATTTATGTCAAGCCCGCATGATAACGGTAATCTCAACTGCAGATGATCGAAATGCTCAGCATTTTAGAGCAAGTAACTACGAAAGCACATTCGTCATATCGCTATAATTTTAAATTAAAATTATTCTTATGTATCCTACTTATTCAAATTAACCTCAGAAATATTAGCAAGTTAAGATTTATGTCATGGGTTTCATGGTTGGTTCATTAGATACGCGCTTAATGCATGTCGTATTATTATAGTTAGTTACTTGAATTATTCTACTATACTATTCCGAATGTAACAATCTGTAATTCGTATATTTAAATTCATACATCAAGAACTAAATATCTATCGCGTGGGGTTATGTATTGTCGCGTACGTAAGAATATCAATCAGAAATTAGGTATTAACTTTACGAGGTTACTGGAATGAGGATACCGTGCTAAGCAGCATCAGAAGGAGTCAAAGCTAATTGATAAATTCCAGTACAAGCAATACAGTCAGACAACAAAGAAGCAATACGGAGCATACAAATGAATGCAAAATGATGCATATACGTTTGTATGTGACACGAATTAATACCATTGTAAATTGTCATATACTTATTTATTTAAAAGTACTAAGAACATGGTTTGAAATTTATGCAAAAGGATTTTTTACTAAATAATAGTGTTTTTAAGATTTCGAGATTAAAGCGCCATTTTTAATAGAACTTATTGTTTATATTTAATTGTACAGTATATTATAGTATGATATGGTGCATTTTAGTTTTTGATTTAACGAATAAGTGTAAAATTTAGCAGAGAATACAAACTGCATGAAATATTGAACGTTTTCCATCTTAAATTAATTTCTTCATTAATTTGCGCATAATTATGTTATTGTTTTTGTATAATTATAGTTCAAGGCGAGAATTATAATGTCAAAAGGATCATCGTTTGTCTAAAAAATAACTAAAAGGTAAGATAAAGAAAAAAAAACATAAAGCAACTTATTACGACGCAATTTAAAGCAACTTTCAAGAATGTCGAATTGTTTGAAATGCAGATAAATCAGAGTTTTAATAAATACATTACGGGGTATAATTTTTATCTCTGGTTTCTAGGAAAATGGATACTAAGCGGGTATAACTGCTAGTATTTTATTAAATAGAAAATCCTTAAACTTTGTGTCTCTATTTTTTTCATCTCGCAAGCACCTTTTCAAAGCAACGGTAAAAAGAATTTCATTTATGTAACAACTTTACTTATATAATAAATACCTATTATAAAGTAAGGGCTTCGCGTAAAGCAAAACCCGCGCTGCGCAAAACAAATATATGATGTTCTTTAGTTCTTTAGAATGTCCTTTAATTCAAAAATACTTATTTTTTTGTTTGTATTTTTAATGTTTAGCTATGTTATTATTCGGGAAATATTCTCATTTCATCGGATATAGGTACAATTTGAAAAGCTGTGAGAAAAACCAGCGTTTAACGTAAGAAGTAAACGTGCATAATATTTTCAAAGGGAAATTAATCTGCAGACTATAAGAACGGAACATCTATTAAAAATCCTCTTTAACAAGATTTACCTGTAATCCCTGTACCGTCTCCATTATTATCTTCTTAACTATTCATCTTGTAAAAATTAATTCAAATATTGAATCTAAGTTTTCAAAGGCACGAATAAAATGCTATGATGGATTTTGATAATAATAAAAATATTAAGTACCTAGTATTTAAAATTTATGGTTGAAAATATTAATTATATTTTCAATCTTGTCCGTGTTATACCTTCAACGATTTAAAAAGAAACATGTTTATGAGATTAGAATCTCAATGAGTGACTTTTGTTATTTACGAATAAACTTTCGACCCCAATATTTGTACGTGCATTTTACTCGTATTACTTTTTATACTTTAGTTACCTACATGTCTTTTACATTTCTAAGCTAAAGCAATAAAACCATCGGAACATAAGTTAGATATTCTTACCGACACAGCTATAGAGTTCCATGGCGCCTTTAAGGAGGCATCCGTTCTCCTTGGTGATACCGCCAGTGACGTTCAGACAGAAGCAACCTTCATCATTATCTAGAAACCATTCATGAGCCGCAAATCTGGCCACAGGGATCCCGTTGTACTCCGTGTCATATTGGTACCTCAATTCTACCGACCTACAGGTATTGTTGAAATATTAGATAAATACGTTTCTATAAGGGTAGAATACCTTAGTTTTCAAAAATTTCAATTTCACAATTAATGAATTATTTTTCACATTTTTTCACCAATTTTTAAATTTATTTTTGGCGACAAATATAAAAAATTTTACTGATGTAGTCTTTTAAACAAAAGTTACATTGAACAAATTATAGGTACATCTAATAACAACTATATATATGAATGTTATGTACGATAATAAAGGCTTACCTACAAATATCCAAATTTAATGCAAATTGGGACTTTTCTCTGTCAACAAATGGGGGGAAAATGGCGGAATCAGTGCCGTTCACCATGTTACAGATACCGGGATACGTCTCACCGTCTTCGTCTTCGTCAAACACCCAATTGTTAATATACGACGATCCGTTGTAAGACTTAATAATGCCAAGCCTACTATGGTCATCGATTCCTCTAAATACTTCGTATATTTCACTTGGTTTGTCGTGTTTCTATAACCAAAATGTGTAAGTAATAAACTTTTATTTTAATTTACTTGCAATGTTAGAAACAAAGTATACATGCAAGTCGAAAGTCGCAAGTTCCCAGCTGTAATTAATGACTTATATCTTTCACTATAATAATAATATTAAACTTAAAGAAAATGTAACTGAAAAATAGTTCTTTTAAAAAGTACCTGAATTTTGAAATATCTACTCCTTTTTTTTGGAATTAAAACACCTTAA
>JADANM010005835.1:4441595-4486487 GCA_026213755.1 Eurema hecabe
AATTGAAAAATTGTACCACACCGCACTATGTCAGTAAGTCAGCGACAAGTCACAAGGGTAATTAGCTCCATTGAGGGAGTACTTGCGCGGATAAAGGTCACGTCCAAGACTTAAAGCTACTCTTTAAACAGCTTTCAACGCTGACTATTTATCGTTTGAACTTCGTCACGAACATTCAAGCAAAATACCCTTTGGAAATATATCTATTCTGAAATAGTCATATGAGTGTAGGTACAGTTACTATTCAAAAACAACAACGTTTTTGAATTTTAAAACAAGTTTAAAACAGTTGTTCAATAATTAAAAAAAATTATTACTTTAAATTTGATAATAATCTAATTAAAGGAACGCTCGTGTACTTCTTTATCGTTACTTACATAATCAACTAATGAAAAAGTAAGAGATCCATCGTCCATTTCGACTAAATTTTTGACATCAGCACCAATCATTCTTATTTGGTCACAAGCGAATCCAGCGATCAGTCCGGGATTCTTGCAAATCGGTATGCCATCGAACAACATGTCGCCCACACGGGTCTTTAAAATAGGTCCATTGTGTTCGCCAAACACGCCGCTAAGCGCCAAGCTCAAAGGGAACATCAGGCCCGGAAACAACCTCTCAGCCATTTGAAGAACTCCCTGCAAAGCAGAGAAATAACGTTATTAGATAACATATTGTAGACTGTGTTGGTTGTAGACTTTTATGTTTATAAAAATTCGGTTAAGAATATGTAGTTCAAAACGGTATGTATTGACCACATGTGGACAATAGCGAAATCGCAGTTGCGAGTATGTAAAATAAGTATTACTAATCATTTTTATAGTCACCTATGTGGATATAATGCAGAGATATAGTTTATGACATATATATTACTGAATACGGGTGTACATACAGCTCAACCTGTCCTCTGTTATAACTAACCTACTATGAGTATATATTTCTAGTTATAACACACCATACCTACATATATTGTTATGATTTCCATTCACGTGTACACAAGGGTATTTGTTTCATGAATATATTTTGGCATCGATAACATATCTACAATTGTATAATGTATCCTGGACGTATGAATAAAACAGGTATGTAAATATTCCTGATTTCATGTCTTTTATTTTTTCATTGACATTGCCGTATCAAATCCACCATCGTGGTCTTTATTTTAAGCATTTAGACGTACATCCATTTTGTTAGCAAACTGTTCTGTGTTACGATTATCTTTAGCTTATATGTTAGACTAATACGAAAACTTAATTTAAAACATGGCTAAGGTAGGTAATTTTTTCATACTATGAGTTTAATTGAAAGTTAAGCAAATAATTGCTTTAATATAAAAATCAATATTTCACTATAATTTTGCGTTTAAGTAATAATACTTATAACTTAACAAAAATTGTAGCAATGTACAAATAGGTATAATTATCAAACTTATTAAAAGATTTCGAATTAGATTTATTGAATTCCTATCTGATGATTACAGAGAGTGATAATTTACGAATAAATAATAGTTATTTATCGCTCTTGCTTACTGTTACGAAATGGCACAATAGGATTAAGATAACACCACATTTTCACCTATATCGCATTGCGAAAGTGCAGATAACATTATTACGGATTAAATATTTAATTAGGGTAAGTATTTACTCAAAATATTTTATTTCTTCACTGGTTGATTTAAATATTAGATTTTAGAAATTAATTTTAACGCGATATGTTATGATAATGGTTTTGTAGTGTACTGAGACGTGGATAGTGCCTATTATAACAGCCTACAATGAAATCCCAGGGGTTGAAGGAGGTAGGAAATACCCTTTAGACTGTCATCTCGCAACATCATACGACAACCAGGTCCCCTGGCGCGCTTTCTATTCTCCTGACAATGACTTTCTCTTGATGACATGTAATTATTTATAAAATTGGATGAAAAAATTTTAATCCTTTGCTTTCACGTCGTCTAATGATCAATAACGAAATTTTTTTATCAGTTAAAGTACGACCAAAGTGTATGTATGTATGTGACGATCTAAAAAAGGTCTTGTTAAAATAAATTGACCGGCAAAGGCATGGATTTTTAAATAATTTTTAATAACTACTGTGAAAAAAAAATTATGTATCGCATATTTGCTCGCGTTCTATGCTTAAAACGTATAAATTAAAATTAGATCTAGACATTTTTAAATGATAATTGACAAACATTCTCGTAGACTAATTTATTATAATTCGAGGAGTACAAGAAAAACTAGATATAAGTTGTTTGTATAAAGCTATTTGATGATAGAAATCAATGCTAGCAAAAGCTATTTCTTTACAAATAACATTTTCTAATGACGCATCAGGTATTAATTAAAATACGTTTTCTTAAAATGATTTGTTGATGAGAATTTAACTACCCACTGCTTAATGGAAATATGTATATTAATTAGTTTACCAAAATCGACATCTAAACTTTGTAACGAACGACATAATTTTTTTTGCTTAAATACTTCCTTTTATAACCAAACGTCAACATTGTATTCCAGAAAGTTCTACGCTTACAAATATTTTAATCCTCTACAATTTAATAACAACATTTTGATTGGACGAAATGCACGTGAGACGTGTTCCGTTTAAATTAATCGAGCAGGTAGGTATATGTAGGTACACAGAGTATTTGTATAGCACACTAGAATATAATTTTGATATTCCCGTTCGCAGCTTGTCCACAACACAAGGTATGGAGAACAAAGATCGACAAATCGATTACCGACTAACACAACGACCCGTTGGCGGATATTTGATGTGCCAGGACACCGGTTGCAACATTTGCACCGAATAATGGACAGTCATTACCGGATTGAATATGAGATCGCATTGACCTATTGTCTTTACGGCAACGAACCACGGCTTACCCTTATATGCAACTACACGTTTCACAAGTCTACAAAGCTTTTAAATTGATGGCATGGACATTCATTTTATGTAAAAATTTCCATTGATAATGTTAGGATTAATAGCGAATCGCATAGTGTGATGTGAAGACTATCTTTATTTTCCTGGATTTCTTTTTGAACTTTTATTTTTTTTAAAGTGGGGAAATCCTAATAGGATATCCATGGACCTCGGGGAAGGGCCACAGGTTATGTCGGACTTCTACCGACCAAAACCCCACTGTTTATCGATCAGCAACAGCGAGTGGGGATCCCGGGCACCTTCGCAGACATTTCAGCGAGGATTTCTTATTGAACCTACTTACGTTTTTTTTGTATTGTTTTAACTAATTTCTTCTAATCTAGAAGCCCCCTAGGAAAAGTAATGTAGGTTTGTAATTCGTAAAAATTTAATTTATTTATTTTTTTGAATAAGAACTCAGTTTTAAAACCATTTCGGTTGTATTGTCATTTGATTCCATATTTCAACCGGGTCACTTCTCTCACTTGCTTCACAGTAGCTTGAACTCCTTATTTGTTTAAAACTATTAACGTGACAATGGAATTACTGTCATCATTATAACCGCAAGAAGAGTAATTATCTCGGTGCATTTTATACGGATGCAAGAAGGGTACAATAGTCCTAAGTGTTTCAGATGGCAAACAAGAAATTAATTCTCAGTTTTTTTCTAGTTTCGCCCGACGTTTTGACAACAATATAAAGATATCGATTCTAGTACATTTAGCTGTTTGAAATAAGAAATAAGAATAGAATGGTCAGTTTTTATTAAGATGTCATTTCGCAATGCCTTTGTTATTTGTCCACATGTATATTCATCGTTCGCTGTGCAAGGTCATTTATTAGTTATGACAATAAGTATAAAAAACCGCTATAAGCAAAAAGGTTGATATGTATAATTATTAAAAGAAGATTATTTTATAAAACGTTAAACGATTGCCTTTATTGGCTGTTAAAGTAAAAACAATACCTAATAAAATATTATTAAACCTTCTCATTTGCTATTACACCTAGTTGTTTTTATTTCAATAATGACATATTAATAATTATTTAATATTGATATTATTTTTTATAAAATATTAAATAGAATTTTATCATCTTGTCAGATGATTAGTGTGATGTGATAACTTACATGGTAAGGCACATTGACCACATGGACTATATCATCCTCAGTGTATGGATACGAGGCCTCCGCATCAAACTCGAAAATATCTCTTGTTCGATACCTAACGATGTCTTCGTCAAATTCTTCTACTTCCCTCGTATGGTACAACCTTTCGCACAATTGAAAAAAAAGATGTACAGAAAAGAAATCACATTTTATAGTAAAAAATATAGCCTTATGTCCCTATAAAAAACTTTACGATCCATTTCAAGGACGGCGTGATACATTATACAATTTACTATTTTAAGTAGACGATAAATACTTTGTACGATATTCTAACAAATCACATTTTTAGTAGTGACTAGTGACATAAAGAACTTAGAATTAAATGTTTGAAATGTACTTATAAACGTAAGGTCCCATTTCGTTGAGCGCGGGAACTCCGCCAGCCAAAAATGTTTCAGGATTGGTGATGTTAAAAATCCTCACTTTGAATGTTAGAGGAAAGGGTATTTCTTCAAACCTCTCTAATGCCTCGGTTCCATTTTGAAGCGCTACTTCCTAAAAGTAAGTTATAATTTAATTAGAATTTCTTTGAATTTTTTCTATCATTTTGTTAAAACAAGTATCAATATATAGATGAATCAAGCTTTACCCCTGCGAGTTTTGTAAATTATTTTTTTAAGATAAGATAGCATTAAGCAGTTGCTATCTCAGAAAACGTTACATCATTTATGAACTAAAATAACTAAGTGCACAACTTATAATATGTGAAAAGCTGTAAAATTATGGTTGATTATTATATGGCATTAGCTCTTCTATTAAAAGGGACAATGAATTGACTATTTTTGTAAAGTATAATGTCATTTCCTTAGTTTATAAGGACACGTTGTCATATTTAACACATTTTATTAAATATTAAATACGTATGTAGTAGGTCGGTTATATATGGATTTTAAATTGAATTTCGAGGCTTGCGAAGCTACTTACGTTAATAATCATTCGGTCGACGATATCTGGAACAACTACAAAACTAACTACACAACTCACTACAACAAGTGCGGCGCCCAGCACGGCGCTGGTGACGCCGCAGACAAACAACGAACACATCTTGTAGTAAATTAGTTGTAAATGAACATAATACGAGTTTACAAAACCAGCGGACTTAATGATGATAATGTGCAATTGTTAATTTATTTTCTATTGATAGCGATGTACATACCTATCTGATTAGAGATCGTTGTGTTTATAATGATTTTATTTATCTTTTTAAGGATATTACTATGACGAGCGTGTATCTTACGCATTCTTAAATATTTTAAAGTTCTGTAGTACATAGATTAAAAGGCCATTACTGAAATAATTTCATATACATACGTACTTATGTCCAACTTAATTATGACACCGTAATCTGTCGAGGCTGAGAGAGAAATCGCAAGAAAACCCTTCGTCTTTCTTCGTCGAAGATCATCACGTAATTAGTTGATTTGAATCCAACATATGCTTACTACCTTGCTCATTAGTAACCTTCTCCTACAGATTACAGGTATATTTTATAAAGATAGATTTTAAAGGTGGATATGTGAATGCAATAAAAATGTAATTAGAGACACCTAAACTATCAAGAATATACATTATTGTACATTATATGTGGTATATATTTATTGCTTAGGTATTGCTTTTTCAAATAACACGATTAACTTCTATGAATACTCAATTAGACAAATATTTAAAGAAGTATTCTATTTTTAATTAATGTACGGATCTACCGCATGCTTATAAAAATACTATCTGGAATCAATGTAGGTTTATCAATAAATTATCACCTGATTAGGTATTTACAAAAGCAAAGGATTTATTACAAAACATACCTAATTGTTTGATAAGTTCTTTTTTCTAATTTCTAAAAAATTGATTAGACTTAGTAAGATTATGACTATTACAAATGTAGTGCACCCCTGCACGGAGCAAATTTCTGGGTAGCACTACATTGGTTATGGGCTGGCGTTTTTCTTACCATCAGGAGGGCGTACAACTCGTCTTACCACTTCATATAATAAAAAGCTTAACTCTATTTTTTTTTAATTAAAGAGATCCAATTTCATACTTAATAAGAATACAGTATCTACAGACTTTTGAATCACTTTAAAATATGTGTACCTTTAAATATTCCTATCATTTCGTTTATTTTGAAAAACTTATTACGTAACGAAGTTTTCGCACTCGACGTCGTCTATATGATTCGTTTTCATTTGTTTATTTTGGGTGTTAAAACTAAGATCTATAAATAAGAATAAGAATCTTACAAGGACTAGTCGTTTCTGTACTGAATCGGTTTTTTTTATTGACCATTTAGTTCATACTTATAGGCAAAATACTCTCTAGAAATGATTTTGTTCTCTGTTTAGTCTTATATGCAATGTAGTTACAACAGCCGAAGATTAATTTCAATTTCACAATTAGGACGCTTACTAATTATTTAAAGAGATTTTATAAACTTCAATTATCTTCTAGATAAGTAGAACTACCATAAAAATGAAAACACTGTTCAATTGAATATATTTATTTATATTTTATGGTACATTTGACAATTGGTTAAAACGTCTGTTGTCTGTAATCGTAGGGCAGTATACATGAGAAGTAGTCATCAAACAAAAGTATATGATGCAGCCTGCAAGCTTTGAAACAGTAGAGCTATTAAAATATGCAAGACGAAAGAAACTACTGTACTTAGTAGTATTTCTTGATATTATTTTTGTAAATGTGAAGTGTAGTTTGCGTTTTTTCTATGTAAATTTTTCTATTGTTGAATAATACACATAATATATTCCATTCGCTTTACTATGCGATTGTACTACTATACATTTTAAGAAAATTTTGTGAAACATTATTTTAGCATAAACATACAAAAACATATTCTACTTGTAATTATTATTTATACAACACTTCAATAAGATGTAACATATAATTACATACATATATGTATACACAGAAACGCAAGAAGGTAGATGAAGTTACAATATTACATGTAACACTATCAGATCTTTGTAACTGCGCCTACTGCGTTCAAGGTTGAGACCAACTTAAATCACTTCTCAGTTTACTGCCCTACGATGAACTCTTACTTACCGTACGACAATGTAGTGTTGAGAAAATCGAACCTATGTAATATAATATTTTGTATACGAAATTTGGTTCTGTTATACAAATATTGGAAAAGTTACTACAAAGCTATTACGCCAAATCGCTGAAATTATAGAATCAATATATACGTCGAATACAATATGTACTGCAATCCATTGAACGTTACGACTTCAATAAATAATTATAAAAATATATTTGTGCAAGCTCGATACATTCAGGACAGGTTACAATCAAAGTAAAAAAGTATAGTAATTTTCATTTGAACATTTCATTTCATTTGAACCACGAAGTATAGTAAAAATCAGTTAATAATTTTTATTATTATTATACAGTGCGTTGGGGTAAAATATTACGAGTAGGAACACACTTTAAAATAACTGTTGTACACAAAAAAAAATAAGGCGGACGGATTTTAGCAAAAAAAATTAAAAAGAAACCCTGTGATCTAATAATGTGAAGTTTACATTAAACAAAATGTTCAAGAGCAATTTACAACAAAACCAACTATTTAGTGCGCTTGTCCATATTATATTTTAATATTTTTCACGAATTTATTAGGAGATCGAAATTTAGTTTTCAGTTGGACTATGATGGTATTTTATGATTTATGCGAGCCCAGTTAATGATAACACGACAGACAGTTCTGTATGGCGACATGATACGCAAGTTTACCAAACAATTTATTCTATCTACACTTACGATGCAACATACTATTTACATTAAGTAATGTTACTGTAATGAACGGCCAATTTAATGAACATTGTATTTAATTAGTTAGAGAACCTTATTACACTTTTACATTGGTAAATATAGACACGCATTGACATCGATTCATTTGGACGATTATTATCCGATTGTAAGAGAACTTTAGCTTAGGTGAAAGAATAAGAAACCCTTTTTATTATATGTCCTTATTTTTCCACTATTATAAAGTCATCTAGATTCAAATACGCCTTACATCTCGAATATTTCGCCATAAACATGTAACACATACTTATTCAAGTCATTGTTATTTATTTTATGTACCATTTTTAAAATATCATATATTCGATTATTTATTTTAAAAATACACCGATTGCACTATTATATTGATTTATTTTTTTATAGATTTAATTCAATTGTCAGCAGAATGTCAAAAAAACATAGATTTGGTTTCAAATTAAATACTATTTCAAGATAAAATCAAATCCTATTGGATCGTGTTATTACACAATAATTATTTATTAGACATACAAATAAAACCCCATTAAAATTGTATTAAATTTCCAACATTTAATAAAATATTATGCATCTAAATTCTATGATATATGCACTGTAACATTTAAGACAAACGGTGTGTATGCATGATATACCTTTGGTAAATGCAAAGACGAACCTAAACCGATTTTGGGCGTAGCTATGTTTATTTGTGCATAATCATATCGAGTTATATGCTTTAACTGTACATACACAACATATTACTTCAATTATGTCTAAATTGGCCATCTTGAGTGATCCAACGATCACACTGTCGCTAAACCTTACTCCAGCGCACACAAAGCGCTTCCGGAAAGTCTAAATTCATAAATTTAGACCCTGTTTCGTTTAAACTTTCAGTCTTAATTCATTAATCCACACCTCGCGTATATCGTATTGCGTTATATTTACATTTATTTACTTAAAACATTAATGTCATCTATATCTATAAAAGTTGCCTATATCAAATAGGAATTAAAACACGTAATAAGAACATCAGCAGTCGTAGTTCAGTCACGAGTCCACTAGCTACAGTTTGAGCCCAAAACAGTATTGTTCACTGAAACACAGGTAACGAGTCCGCAGTTGGCGAGTCTGTGCTCGTTGCGGGTTGAGATGCGTGCCATCTAGCGGCGCGAGCGTCAACGTGCGCGTGTCAACGGCGGCCGGCGGGGCGCGCGCGTCGCACGTGTCGCACGTGGAGCGCGTGTAGCACGTGTAGCACGTGTAGCACGTGTAGCACGCGCCGAGTCTAGTCGTATTTGAGTATGGAGTCGATGGAGAAGTCGGGCCTGCGCCGCTGGTGCTGTTCGCAGTTGATATAGGCCTGGACGGTCCGCAACGGGTCCGCGACGTGGCTGGGCCCGGCGCACGGCTCATTTCAGCTGGGCGGCTTTTGCTGTACCTCGCGCATTATCAGCTACGGTCAAATAAGTCTTCATTACTTATCAAACTGGCTCAAAAGTATCTGTTTACTTGGTCCATAGCAAGAGACTAAAAAGGAATAATACATTAAATAAATCATTTGCTCGCAATACGGAGTACTTTCGAATACGAATAAAATATAGTTACGATATATATTTATTAATATAACTCATATATAACCTTACGACCTTCTATGCTTTGCCCAGCTAAATATGACAAAAGAGAAATCGCCATGTCTTCGATATTTACATTCATTCTTCTTATAATGTATTCGATAACGAATTTTACCCTAGCAAGTACTCTATATAAAGAGGTTTAGAAAAGAGGTTTAGGTCCCGACTAATTCCGACATAACCCATGGTCCATTGACCGAGGTTCATATAAGATAGGGTACCTGGTGTTGACGTTCCGCATTCATGGCATCCGGGCCCCGGACGGGCGGGGGCGGGGGCGGCCGCACCTGGGACGAGGCCTCGCGCGGGCACCGCGGGGGCTCCGGGGGCCCCGGAGTCACTGTATACATTGAACATTTTTATAATATACGCTACGAGATTGCTAGTTAGCAATAAGGCCCCTTGTTCATTATTATTTTGTTTCGTCGAGCAGGCGAGCCACCTGGTCCGAACACTCGAGGAGCTTTGGAATGCATGGCGCAGTGGTAGCATAACTGCTTTCTGTGCAAAGGGTTCGATCCCGACACTTTTTTGGATGTGTGAGTGCTGCTATGTACTATATGTATACATTTACAGAATACAAGTATGTATATCAAATTTATCTAAACTATATCGTATGTAATTTTTAATATCGTTCGAATAAAATGTAAATGTATCGATTTTATAAAAATACCCATTTTTCTTTCATGTTTCAATTTAAAATATATCAAACAATTTTATAATTATAATAATAACTATTGCCCTTTGTACTTATTTATTTCATATAGTTATTATAATAATATCTTTCAATTAATTTTCAATCTCCTAATTAGTTTAAAGAACCTTTGAACTAGGCCCCTTATTATAATTGAATTACTTCAGATAGTACAAGATACACGTAGGAATTAATTTTGCAATGACGCGAACATCAATTAATCCCTTCATATATCTAATCGTTGATGAAACATAAAGCAGATAGAAATAAAAAAAATTCCAATCCTTATTGAAAATAACAATCGATAGGACCTATTAACATTAAGACATCGATTAAAAAACATTCCTACACTGAACGATCACGTGCATGGAATTTAATCAGGTTATCAAATAATTAAAAATATTAATGAAACTAGTGACTATGTATCGTGATAATTGATAAGATACAAGTCAATGAATTGTGTACTTTGCGACGGCATAAGGGGCTCTTTGGAATCATAATTTGCATGTATTAGAATAGTATACCCATGAATATACTATTTTAAATAGAGCTTGAATACATTTTTTGATTTAAGGATTTTTTTCTAACATATTGAAAAAATATTGTTAAATTATAATTTATAAAATAATTTGCTCAACTTAACAGTATTTCTATTTGAATAACTTCAATGTAATGCTTAAGGCTTTTTTTTGGAACTTGCTTGAGTCTGCTTTTATGTAAATGTAACAGATGATATCGTGAAACCAATGCGTGTTGTGAAAACGAAAAATAACATGTTATTTTTTTCTATTGTTTAAAAATTAATATATAACGATATTTATAACGTTGCTTTTTTTAACTTTTCAAAGTTATATTTTGAAATGATTTTTTAGGGATTATTATTTTTAAGAGCCCGTTATTGTCGCAGGGTGAGGGTGGTGTAACATGCATGCAGGTGGTTGGCAGACACTGCGGATGGCAACGTACCGGCGGTGAGCGGTATTGCAAGACGGGCATTGACAGCCAATAAGTGGTCGCGCCGCTGAAGCAAATTGCCAACATGTTCTTCTAAACGTACATTCTCTGTTCGGAGCTGATGCAGACAGGACAGCAACGAGGCAACTGTTAAATTCAAATTTATTCTTAACACTTTTCGCAGCTTTATTTTTTATTTGTATGTAAAAAATAAAGCCATTTCTTTCGACGCTCATTTCAACTCGTCCCAAATGAAGCTTGCCGCGTTCCATACAGATACACAAAAAGCAACAGCAACATGCATTTTATGTCATTGTAGTACCTATAGATATAAACACAATTGAAAGTTTTGAATGATATGCTACAATGACAAAGTTTCATGGTACCAAAAGGCAAGATAATAAAATATAATTGATCTAAACGAGGATTTATTTATTTATTTATTTATTATTTATTATTTTTAAAAATATTTGTTAATTATTCTTAAAAAATGTGTTTATAAACGGGTTCTTACTTCTTGTTCATAAGAGATGATGTTGATGCCTTTTGGTACCGTTATTTGAGTTACTATGATGGTCGAAATAATAAAAAGCGTGCATTTACGAAGACATTACCATTTTAAAGTTCATGTTTTTATTTTCATTAGAATGATGGAACACGAATTATGGTAATAACTTAGTAATAACCAAATATGCAACATATAATTATATATCATAAATAAAGCTACAGAGCTACACAAATTTAATCGTGTCTTCACTTTGCGAAAGGATCCCGATCGGCAAGAGTATTGAATTAAAGTTTTGAATCTGCGCCCAAAAAACCTCTGTCAAAGGTCCGAATTAATTTATTGGCCTCACACTACAATAGCCAGATGTAGTAATTGATGTGCAGTCATGTCAGACATACACCTTATTGCAATACGGAAATTAGTATTGCAATATGGTTTATTTCTAAGTAGAATTACTTTAACCTGTTTCTTTTGTTTATTGTATAAAGAACGGTGCCTGCACTCACTCAATATAAAATTATTTTCAAGCTTTTTAGCATAACCCTATTAATAGCAAAACTCCCATCTTAAAGTGTGACAAAAGTAACAGTTTTTTACGAGAAAATATTTTTAATATTAATTGCATGATACAATAAAATGTTAGTATAACTTGAAAATCTAAGTTAGAGAAGCTTATGTGAGAACAGAAGTGAGCATTATAATATTCCACGTCTACAAGCATGCGTCGCGGCCACAAGACGAAACCTATGTAGCTATGGAACTACGAAGCTATATAGCAATATAGCTAAATAGCTATGTGATTATGTAGTTATATAGCAGTATAGCTATATGGCAGTAGGTCTATATAGCTATGTACTCACTGTCAAAGTGCTGGGCCTGCTCCATGAGGAACTGTGAGCCTTGCTCCCACTGCCTCTCGAGCAGCTGGTCCAGGCTCTGGGCGCTCGACCCGCCTCGCGCTGACGTCGAGCTAGATATCTACCGGGAATTTGTCACACTTTGTATATGCATCTTAACAGTTGGATCGTATCGAAATAAAATGAGATTCGTCATTTCTGATGCTTTTATAGGGCTATAGAAATTAGTTTTTTATATAATAGCCATTTCCAAATACATGTACACAGTATGATAGAGATAACTGTGTATGTAGCAAAAACTAACCCACGGTCTCTTTCCAACTCATTACATTTCTTTGCTACTGAAACTTTATTGTCTACCCAAGAGATTCTATACGTTGCATTTTAACTATATTTTTATCTCTGTGCTTGCATGCGGGCGCGTGTGTGTGTGATTACAGTGTGTATATGTGAACAGTTTTTCATGTATAAATATTATAATTATCGAGTTTTTGTTTATATTTACAATTGTATGTTAATATAAACAAAATTAATAAATGTTTTGTAATACCGTGACGATTCAAAAGTGTTACTTTATGTAGCCTAATTGAATAAAGATACTTTTGACTTTGACTTTGTGTATGGTTACAAAATGTAAGTAGAGAGTGCGTGTATATACACACTGTAATATATGTGATTATTATTATTATGTGTGTGTGGTTACTGTATACGGCTGCTGTGTATGTATGTATGTGTGCGTGCGTGTGCGTGCGTGTGCGTTAGGTGGGTGGGGTATGTGGGTGGGGTACACGTACGGGCGCGGCCTTGTTGATGAGCGGCGGCGGTACGAGCGCGTCGGCGCCGGCGCCGCCCGCCGCATGCGCCGCCAGCTCCGCGCTCAGCTGCTCCTGCAGGCGCGCCGCCGCGCCGCTCTCCGGGTTCAGCTCGTTGCCCAGCATGTGCGGTGCGCTGCAACCCCCCACTCTACCAATGTACTCCCATTGCAACTTACTTATGTAACTACATATAAAGTGCGTATGTAACTACATATAAATACTAGCGGACTAGAACGTTCCAATCCTCATAACCACTACGGAGATGTATAGAACGAACGTCCAACATTTGCGAACGGTAAGAAATAACGCTATGGTTAGCGTTATATTCATAAAAAAACTATGATAAAAAAAATATAAAAATCAGAGATCAAAGATGGGTTATATATTATTTTTTTTTATAAATTATAGTATACTACTTTACCTATGGCTTGTATGACTACGATATATGATACGATAATACGGCTATTATAGCTTAAACAATGAGGAATTTAAATCGTATACTCACTTATGTTCAAACTTCGGTTTCAGTGGTCGATCTAATCCTGTAACATAAGCATTTACTTCAATACCATCCAAACTCATTGATAAAAAGTACAACAAACGAAATGATATTAAGTACATATAAATTAAAACAAATAAGATTAAAACCTGGAGAACTCGGTGGTGATTCCTTTATATTCTGTTCATGGTACATTGGCGGCGGCGTCGGGTGCGGAGGCCTTCGAACGTTCGCTAGATTCTGCGCTGCCGCTTCTGTGAAATCATACAACTTTCAATAAAAATCAAAACATTTATTAACTTTAATTAATTTATACACTGATTACGGCCGAGTGAGTTTTATCGCCAAATTTAGCAAAAACTACAACATAACATTTTCATTACATGTAGAGGCTTTTAATGTTAATAAACGTTTTCATCATTTAAACCAATGCTTTTAATATGTATTATCTTTGGGGGCAA
This sequence comes from Eurema hecabe, assembly GCA_026213755.1. NCBI lineage: Eukaryota > Metazoa > Arthropoda > Insecta > Lepidoptera > Pieridae > Terias > Terias hecabe. Next base: position 4,455,891 of record JADANM010005835.1, read on the forward strand.
TCTCGAAACTTTGCGAATATATTTTGATTAATTCTTTATTAAAACGAAACTACATAACATATGACTGCCCGAGGCGAATATTATCATAAATGAGACTCGGTTGGATAGTTTTAAAGATTAAGCAAACGATATAAGGACAGAGAAAGGGATTTTGTTTTATACTATGTAGTGAATAAATAGACGTACGTAAAGCTTGCGGCGGCGGGTTGGACATCGCGACGACGGAGGTGGCGGTGTGCGCGATCGCCCGCTTCTTGTTGCGGTGCATGCTGCCGCCCATCGCGTCCTTGCTCGAGCCCATGCTGCAAACGACATGTAGCTTTAATATCGCCATTCGTTATAATAGTTAACAAGCTGTGGTAACAGCACGCTTCTTACACAGCGCCATCTGCACGCTAAGCAGAGCTTTTGTTATGGCAACTAGATAAAGGATAAATTTATTTTATAAATACAAGTGTTTATAAAATTAATTCTAGGGTCTAGACCCTAGAAAGGTACATCTGTAAATTACACCCACAGCCCCTGGCGCAGAAGGCTACTAATATTTTATGAGGAAAAACTCATTAGAGTAATCATTAGGTCTAAATTATCTTAACTATTGGAATACTTCGCAATAATATTTGATACGTGGACAGTATTTGCGAGGTTAGGCAACATTTAAAATATCATTATTAATCGATTGTATACAAGTACGATAAAATTTTGTTTGGAAACTTCAAAAATTTTACCAAAAAGTACGCAGTAAATATTCGTATGACGTATGAATGCGTTATTCGCATAACAAAAATTTAATTAAGCCCCTTGTGAAATCCATCTCCATGACAAGCAGATATACACTTAGTATGTAGAGCCTTTGACAATGATCTAGTCTAGAGCCTATAGTAACTACATAAAGGTCCATTCAGGGGAATACAGTGCAGACCGATATAACGACCTAAGCTAATACAATAGTGACCGGTACGTTTCAATCACACTCGCGCTCTAGGGCGACAGAATAGACCACTGATAAAAGGACTCCATCCTTTGATATATACCGCAACTAATAGGAAAAATTGATATTGTTAAACTCAAACAATACGCGTAAAAATAAAACATATAACGCTATTTTTTGAAATTATTGTGTTTTTGATATTGTATTGAGTTTTAATAAACTATCAGTACCTACGTATGGAATAATTATACAAAAACTGTTTAGTATGCCAATTCTAGGTTTATAATTAACACGTATATTCATAAAAAGCAGTATTTAAACGCGAGATTAATCAAGTTAGCTTGGTGACGCTACAACGGTTTTCGCATACTGATGTGGTCTAATGATGACCATTGTACTTGGATACTGAACTGCATTTTTAGTATTTCATAGTGCTTGCGATGAAGCTTTTAAAATGAACGTTATCTAGACACGCGGAAGCGTGTCAAGCCAAGTTCAAGAAACAAAACTGGCTAGCCGGACCGTGTGTAATATTAAAGAAAACAATTGGAGCCACTTTTGACTCCCTCATAAATCACAAACTATTTCACATAAACGAATCAAATTAATAATAAGACAGCAAGAAGAAGAAGAATAATAGACAGACCTTAGGCTACAATACATTATGTGACGTTATAAGATATGATATGTTATACTGTTACTTATAAATAAATTTCAGGACTGACCATTGAACTTGGCACCCATTTAGATCTCATTTCTTTTGTCGTTGAAGTCAACAACCAAGGCATTTATCATAATATTGAACTTGGCTCTCATTTCACATTTATGTTTTTGATTGATTCTATTCAAGGGACCAACTGTAAAATAGTATCTATTTTACAGTTGGTCCCTTGAATAGAGTTAAACTTAAAAGATTGATTTAAAGTCTCAAATATTATGTCTTTATGACATAGGTATAGATTATATAGCTTAAATCTATAACACAAACATATAAAAGTAAACTACACTTAAATAACATTTTGTTACCTTATTTTTATTATTATTCGATTCACGGAAAAAAACTATTTTTAGAATGGTGAAAGTTAATCCTCAATACAAGATAAATGAAGAGAATATTATCGTAAAACTAAAGTATTTTATAAAGAAGTAATCCTTTTAAAGTATAAATTCTTAGAATATTTTACGATGCTTTTAGAACAATTAAGCTTAATTTGTTGTTTTTTAAATTTTACATAGGGTTTACGAGCACTTGTCAAATACAAGTTAAGCCGCTTTTGAAGATTTATTATTATTAGAAATGTATTGTTTTACGATTAATAATAAGCAAAAACAAATATTATGCATACTACTCCAGATTATTATTAGAATAGAAATTTTTCAAAGTGCAATTCAACTAAGTTATAATATAGTTATGATAGTTATGGGGCGTAATTTTTGAGATTATATCTAAGTGAGGTTCCAAATTGTAAATTAAAATGAATTTTGATAAACAACCTGTCGGGGTCTTACCCATGACCAATAACCGATGTTTTTATCTGATGAAGGGAATATTTAACCAGATTACTTTGCATAGATAGTCTAAATAGTTCGTGATAGTAGATAGATACGCGATCATCGGACGTAGATACGGAAGCAATCACCCGAGCTTCCAGTGAGACAGCGGATATTGAACCATTCAACTGATAATTAAATAATCTTTAAATCTCATGTTTTTAATAGAACTACTGAATGATTTTTTACAACTGCCGTGGTACGTGTAAATGTATTACAAGTATAATGTTTTGTTGGTGTTAAAAAAATTGCACACAATTGTAACGTACACATCGGTGATGGGAATATACGGGTTGTTTACAGTAAGAGCACTTTAGAATCAGTTGACCAAGGTTATTAGAAGACACCTGGTTGTTACGCATGTGGATGGGAGTTAGGGTATCTTTACATTAGAAATGCAAATCACATGTCCGAGCACCCGAGCACCGCAGTGCTGGGTCGAATGAGATAAATATAAAACGCTATTTTCAAACATTACAATCGTCTTAAGTACAACCCAATACGGTAAATGAAATGAAATGAAAATAATTTATTCACTTAAATCACCTTGTGATATTTATGAACGTCAAAACTAAAAATATAGATCAATACAGACATGTCGTTGCAGCCACACAATCTGCTTTGTCCAAAGCATTACGTTATTGCAAAAAAATATAAAATAATTTTGCCGTCTGTCTGTTTCAATCTATAAACGCCTGTTTCCAAAGGGTAAGGTGTATGAGAAGAATAAAGGCAAAGAAACTCATACACTACTTTTTTTAAAAAATCATTTGTTACAAATTGATAAAATATGAGCAAACTTGACAGATGCCAGCCAACTTAATACCATTAGAAATGAAGTAATTATTGAATCTAACATATTTAATAAAAAAAAAGAAACTTATTAATTACAGATTTAAGGTATTTGATAAGTGGCAAACCATCTGTCAGTTGCTTAATATGGTAAAGGCAATAGGTGACAATTTAATAATAGGTAATATTTATAATACTAAAACATTCGAGTTGGTACACGTTTTGTAGAAGCCGTAGTAGTCAAAAAGTCGCATGATTGCCACACAGTCTTGATACACAAATAAATATCGCAGTATTATTAGTACAATTTCGCAAAAGCAGACAACGTAACACGGAAACCCAATTTCGACAATAACATAAATAATACATTAAGACAAATATATAATACTATATTTGTAATGAATTTGTCATTACAAATATAGAAATACAGTATCGAGGAAATATTGACAATTACGTTTAATTAATTCATTAAGGAAACTGACACATACAAATTCATCTGGAATGGACATAATATGTTTTAATAGCGATCGGTATTCAAAGTTATGTTAAACAAATATATATGTTACATTACACTTACTTGGTTTTGTTAGAGTCTTGCATTTCGTAGGCCACGTTGAGTCCGGGCCAGGTGTTCCTGCCGGCCATGTGAGGAGAGTGACTGGGGACATTCTGCTCCATAGCGGCCTGAAAAACGAGTAACTTCATTTGTGCTATTGTCTGTACTGGTCTAAAAGGACACTTAGGTCGGGTCGTAGACGTGTTTTAAACAGATATATGACACATGGTTTACCCAATCGGTGTGAATAATTTACGAATACGAGATACATCTTAGTTTTTTTTTAATATTATCTAAGAAATATTTTATAATTAAAATGTTATTATTTAACTAACGAGGTATAAGTTGAATCTACAACGATCCATTTCAGACATCCGGTGTGACTTGAAATTTGAAATGAAAATATGATATGATTTACATTGAAAAATGTAATGGATATTTGCTGACTCAAAGTCTGTTTATTATAATATGATATTATGCAAGGCATAGACTACTTTATGCCTATGTAAGCATAATATAAAAAGATAAAATGTTTAACAATTAAATATAGTATTACAGTCTAGATATTCAGAAATGGTAAACTACGGCGCGCTGTGCAAAACAATGGATAAATTTATGTTTAAACTTGTTACTGATAACAAAACCAGCATTGAATTTTTTCAAATATTTTAAATACAAATGTGAACAGAAAATTCTTATTAAATTTCGTATTACTATATATTTCATTTGAATTACCCGCTTAATACGAAAATATATTTCTTACCATACTTTTTTGTAGTAGATGTTATATGAAACTATACACCATACATATTATATTAAACTATACAATCCCATAAAAATGTTCTTTTCCCCATATTAGAGTGGAGAAGCGCAAAATTATAATAGCGAACAAACAACACGTGCGCGTATCCGTCGCACAGTTACCACAAAAAACTCACGACTGAACTTCGATAATAGTCTCCCAAAGACGTCTTCAGTAATTTAAGAGAGCGTATGACCGTATGTGAATACAGTTAATTATAAATTAATTAGGACTCACCATTTTATTGAGTACTTAAAAACGCGCGAAGCGAAATGTGTTCTTAACGCTTGGGAATACGGTTGAGAACCGTTTGCAGTTTCGACATTCAGTTTGATTGTCACGGACACTGTCAAATGTAAGTGTAACGCGGAGCCGACGCCCGACAGATGTTGTCTAAAGCGGGGTTACGCTAAGACTGATTGTGGCCATGAATGGCGGTCGGATGGACCATTGCATTGCCTTAAGGGCAGGTAGTCGAGGGGCTGGGGTGCAGGTAAAAAATCGCAATACTCCGCCTAGGGTGCGCTAGATAACGTATAACTGTGTTCTTTGAATCATACTCGTAAATATGGATGTCCTTATGTTAAATTTAATGTTTTGCCGGTTTTAAACATTCTGAAACTGTACAGTTGTTTAACCTTTTTATTAATATTCTATCATATATTAAGGAGGAAGAGTGCATAAATTTGAATTTCTTAATAATAAAAATTCTTTCAATATAATATGTATATGTTACCGGAGATAAGAAGAACAGCAAATTTATAAATTTCCTAGGAAATTTATAAACCTTCGTAGAATTCTAATTTTCTAAACGAGAGACAAATTATTTTTCAAATTTATAAACTTACCGAAGTTACACATAAAATAATAAGTAAGTAATAAGTAATAACCAAACGCCATGTGCGCTCAGATTGGTTGAAAAACAGTATTTTAAATCTCTCGACGAAGGTTTATTAATTTCCTAGAAAATTTAAAAATTTGCTATTCTTGTTATTTTCCGGTCACATATATTACATATAATGGATATCCTACGCTTATATTCAACAACAGACAGAACTAATATGACATTAGGAGGGTTGAGAGGGTTGTTTACGCAGCTTTTAATTGTGAACTTTGTGAATGACCCTCTCAAACTATATGAAACGAAGGACTCATATAAGTTCAAACTTATAAACAACTCAACTATCTGTTAAAATAAAATTTTATCAAAATTTACTAACTTGTTTCTGCGCTTGGTGATACAACATCGATGCTCCAGCCATATCGGTCGGTCCAGGCATCTACATTAACATACAAAAACACCCTTAAGACTCAAAAAAAAGCGTAGGCCTCGTAGAAATATTTGAAGCTTCATGCAATATAACATTTATATAAGAAGCGCTCGCTAAGCGAAGCTATTCTAAAACTACATGCATTATGATTTCACAAAATTTCCTACTGACTACGGTAACTTTATGGATGTTATATACTTAAATGTACACACAACTATGAGTTTACACACCAAAACCGAGGATTACTTGTCACTTTACTTTTACATAAGTATTTTCATATTGTACACGTAACACGATGCTTCGTATACAAAATGGTGGTACTTAGAATGTATTCATTCATTCATTAGGTAAATATAGGTCAATAAAGTGCCTTAACACATTTACAATTATTATACCTATAGATACAACTTATATATAGATATCTATGATTGTTTACTGCTTATAATAACGTACTTGACTCAATTTTATTTAACGTTCTCGACTTTTATACTCGAATTTAGTTAGTACATATTTATTAGTAAGACAATCCCTACAAAATATTATAAATTCGAAAGTAACTCTGTCAGTCTGTCTGTCTGTTACGCTTTCACGCCAAAACTACTGAACTGTAATGAAATTTGGTACACAGATGGTCTAGAGTCTGAGAAAAGACCACTAAGACTACTTTTTAACTGGGGGGTCAAGGTTTATATGAAAGTCCGCGCGGCGGGCAACAGCTAGTTAGGGAGTTAGCGTGTAAAGTGTAGTTATGTGTACAGGTATGAACCTGGGCGTGATGTGTGAAGTGCAGGCCGTGGCTGGTAGACGGCAAAGGCACCGACACTAGCAGCGAGGCGGGCCTGTCGCGGACCTTCGCGCCCTACACAACGCACGCATTAGTACGCTAACGCTAAAGCTACCCGCATCATTACGACGCGACGTACGACGTACGACGTACTCTCTATTGCCATCCTAACTTATTATTAACTTCATTCATACAGCTCATCTTAACTTTTTGTGAGGAATCATGCAATCAGTCCTTGCGACTACGAGCAGATGTTTTCCGTCCGATTAAAATCTTGACATTTATTTTATTTATTTATGTGTATTATTTGTCAGATATGACTAAAAGTCGATACCTACGCTACGCTCTTAAATAAAAAATATCACTTTAAAATATACTGAACATATTTTCAAAGGGTCGCTTCGTATGCAGTTAAACAAAAATGCATGTAAGTACATATTTCAAAATTAATTACTACGGACAAATTAAAATCTATAAAAGCAATGCCCCTGTACGTGTATTCACACTTTCATTAAAAGGGGATTACAATAATATTATTCGGACAGAGCCGAGCTTCAAACGCAGGCGAATCTAGGGAGACTAGGCAGGTGCAGATTTAATACACTGCCCTATCAAAAAACCTGCAGTTATTTGACGACAGTAGATATATAAACTCGCTTAAATGTTGTATAATAAAACTTGCATACATCATAAGTCCACCAACACAATCCCAACCGACATAATAGGTTTAGGTTAGATTTTTATTCTCAAAAAGATCACAATTATCGCTTACTTGAGAACATAAAATTTTAAGGTATAAACTAATAGCTAATAGGTCGTCAATGATTTACCCACTCACTGCATTCGTTTATTCGGAAAGGAACATTTATTTATGACTTTAATTTCTGACTCATACTGATAATTTCATTAGAATGGCAATAGAAACGTAGTATTCTCAACGCGACACTTGCAGCAAAGCTATTTAAGCAAAATAAAATGAAACTTCCAAAACTTAAGACTTCAACCATCATCCTTTGTAATCGACTGAATTATTCAAAATGTATTCTAGATTTTTTTGTGATTCTTTTTGCATAAGCAAAAGCTCTTTAATATAAGCGTCAAATGAACTTTTAAGCCGGATCCATACTATATTGAAGTCTATTAGAGTCCGACATCGGTCTAGTAAAGTGTTACTACACACAAGTGAAAAACAATAATTAAACCGAATTTCAATTATAACGCTCCGTCGATATAAGTCCGTCCGTCTTTGTACGTTTTATAATGTTAGAAAATCTGGTAATTTGTTAGCCAAGCCAGGCCAACGTAATTTTTAGTCTGGTAAAAATCTACTACTGGCTTAATTTATGTTTTTCATTTAATAACAATTTATCAGACCGTAATCGATGTTAGAGTGCGGATCCGGCTGTATAATATCCTGAGAACATGTTATGCTGGTACTCTCTTCAAATTGGTTTTGCATCGTAAATTAAAATGAATCTAAAACATTTACATACACAATGCACGTTTAGTTCGCATTTTTGTTCGAAATGCAATAACCAGCGATCAAAGATCAAAAGTAATTAAAGATGTTACAGTATTTATGGAATGCTAGGTTCGTACACAGATAACATTTATAAAATAAAAAAACACTTAAACCATGCCATTAAATCATGCGTGGATATTCTCAAGTCAAAATTTTAACAATTTTTCAAGGTTCAATTTTATCTCTATGACTGATGCAAAAGATACCATGTCTCCTATTGAAGTAGCACTTATTTAATATATTTATGTATTGCGAGTGTATCTTACCTGCATGTGCGAAGGCGAACGTATGTTCGTCATATTTGGATTCATCCCACTGGGCCCTGGCATGGGGCTGAGCAAATGTCTACGAGGCAAAATGGTTTTATATTTACTTCATATATTGTCAAACTTTTAGTATAAAGATGCATATTTTAACGATAGAAGACTTATAAAAAAATAAGAACAAAAAGTTGGTAGAGTTTTGGTAGATTAGAATTTTATTGAAATACCTAGCAAGATTATAAATAAAAATCAAAAAGGCTATTTAGTGCAATTAATTTGATCACGGACTTTCTACCATCGTAACCCTTACTTGTAAATTTGCAGGTAACTCTGTCCGTCTGTGTGACTATACAGATTGATGATGGAACAAATATAGTCGCTATACCATAGATCGAGTTATAACATTGAAGGGGTTGTAATAGAGGATGATAGTTAGTTTGAGAATGACGTCATTATCATCATCGATCTTACCGCGGGTAGAACCGAGATACATCGCCCGTTACTTCTATAATATTGTCCTCTTATTCACTTTATACTTGCATCTATCAACTGTTTGTGGGGGATTTCTAATAGGATACACATGGGCCATGGGTTATATGTTATATGGGTTTGGTTATTCCGTCTCACTGCAACGGGTAGGGGTCACGGGCACCTTCGCAGACTGTACCACGAATACCAGCAACGCCTGTGATTTCACGGGCAAAAAACCCAATAGCATATAGACATTTCCTGCCCTAAAACAACCCCGCAAACCTTTCTTATTGCATATAATGTGTAGCCTAATCTCTTTTTCAAGTTGTAGACTATGTACCTAGTAACCTTCGCATCTAAAATGAATACAATCTACTAAATTTATATAATATAAATAATTTTAAATACCTTGGACTGGGTTGCGACGCCGGGCTGTGGGCGGGAGGCGGCTGGCCCTGGTTTATACTTGAGAAGTGCATCGGACCCGTTATTGGGTCTGGACCCTCTATTTTGGCCTATATCACACAAATTCATATAAATGAACAAAAATAAATAAAATACAGCAGGACACTTATACATTGCGCCATCTAGTCCCACGTTCTTATGTAAATACATACTGTATACAATACATAGCAACACCTAGACCCCCGAAAAATACAAATATAAATTACAAATATATTTTTCCGACCGAACCCATGACCATTACTGCGCCAAGCGGTCGTCGTCATATAAATATGAAAATGTTTATACTGCGTACAACAACATATTTTTAGGTTGGCTTAAGTAACAATTTAACGACGTTACGATAGTCACAATATTTGAATATTTAGTCGTTTTTATTTATTTATTTATATATGTATTATATGAAAAAAAATTATACCGCGAGCCTTCGCAGATAATTAGACCTTATTTCTTATTAAAACATTAATACTTTACAACATTCCATGTAGAAAGCATGTACATTAACTTTTGAGGGTTCGTTTGATAAAACGTGACTACCAAGGTCAATCGCAAAGCTACTTGACTCGCGAATGCGCCGCCGGCCTATAAATAGTTATATATAGACTCATAGAGCTATACAAGACAGATTAGCTAGAAGAGTAAGCTTACATATTTTCAGTATATACTGAAAAAAGTAAAATAAAAAGGTGACTTGCCTTTTTTATGACTTTCTCCATCTCAACGTGCTGTTCTCGTTCGGTGTTTGAGTGTCCACCTTCCCAGGAACTGCTTGAATTCTGTGTGTTCGTTTCCAATGGTGGCTGTATTAAAGGTAAAAAAAAAAAACTAAATACGTTTATCTGAAATCTAAGATACATACATATTTAAATGTTGTGAAACAAACATCATCAATACTTCTATCCAATAACTTCGAAAATGAATGAAAAAACGAAATTTAGTTTTATAATGCGTTAGGGGAAATCCCTGGAATCAGTAAAACCGTGAAAAAATCTAATACAATACAACAAGATTGTTGCCGTTGCATTAATCCTTGGAATAAAATACCGAAAAAATGTGTTTTAGCGGGTATCACCGTGGGTCATAGTAACTATGACAATGGATTATATAAAATTTTAAGATTTAAAATACTAGTTTTTGTTTCAAATTAAAATATTTATAAGTAATTATTACGCATTATTTTAACTATTGTATTATAACTAACTACATTTTAAAATCACTAGCACTTTATGACATGTTTAAAATATTGTACATTCTGTATAAGACTATTAATGTTTAGGTAATTATCTATTTGCTTCTTATAATGTAACAACTACTAAATGTCTATAAATAATTAAAAAACAATCTATACTATTATATTATAATAAGGAAAGATTTGATTGTTTGATTGAATTGAATAGGCTCCAAACCTATTGGACGGAATCACCTATAATTGGGAACCGATATATTTTTGAACTAGAGGATGAACATTAGAAGATGATGATGATGTAGTATGTACTTTTAAAAATAAAGTTTTCGATTCAACACCATATATCTACAACATTCGGAAAATGTGTTAATAATGAAAGATGTTTTGTATTGGTGGGATAAAAATTTCTAGGTGCGTTCAGAAAATTGAATCATATAAAAGAGTTCTTACTATTTACCCGTTATAATGACTGTGCGATGCCGGGGACGGGTTGCTAGTCTATACATATAATAAAATGTAACGAGTCTGTACATGGAAGATATATAAGAAAAAATATTATGGGAGACCTTTATTAACGCAATAGAACCCAAAACAATGATTTTTGGAATTTTTGTCTGTTTGTTTGTGCACGCTAATCTCAGAAATCGCTTATCCTATCAAGATGGGGGTTTCAATTATATATTGTGGTAAGCTTAACTTAACATTTAGTGTTTAATTCATGTCAATCGGTTGATAAATAAAAAAGTTATGGCAATTTAAAGAATCACGTTGAATTCGCTGAACGTTAATTGTTGGCGCGGGTTATGTGTTTTCAAAAATGCTGCCCAAAGTCACTTTTCTACGCGGGCGAAGTCGCTGGCACAGCTAGTGATAAATATAAGCATAGTTTACACATACCGGGGGCGGTGGTATCTGCGGCGGCGGTGTGGGGTTGTAGTCAGCCGGTGACGGTGTGTTGGCGGCCGACATGGCCTTCCTCTTCTTAGTCTGTTTCGTCTCTATCGCCTCAGTGTTTGTTATCACTGACTCCGGGTACGAGGTGGGCTTGGAAGTCGCAACTTGTACCACGGACGCGGTGGCTGATGATGAACTAGATGAGGAAAATATACGGCCGAATTGAAAAACCCCCTTTTGAAGCCGGTTTAAACTAAATAAGTCTATTTGTTTTTTATTTGACTGATTTTGCCCGCTTATTATATTAAAAAAATGAGCACATAACACATACATTAGGAAAATACACAAGACACTTAACAATCAAACAAAAATGTTTTATGTTATATTGGAGCTGCGAATTAGATCTTAACAGCTCCAACGCGACGCTTAGTGGCTCTTAAAAGGTGTTGACAAGAATAATACATATTATATAATATTAATAATGATACAAAAATAAGAAAGGAATGACTCGAATGTTATTGTAATAAAATACACCACAAAATAAAGAAAAAAATGGAAACCTAAATTGTTTTTAAAGTCAATGATATAAAAAACAATTTAGGTTTTACATTTCGCGCACATTACTACGAAGTACGTCGTCGGATAATCAAAACCCAATTTATAACAAAGGTAATGTTTTTAGGTTTTAAAAAACTGACGGGGGACAAAAGATCCTGTTTCTGTGAGAAGTGGTTAAACTACCACACGAGCCCGTCAAACAAAGCCTTACGACATGGCTCTAGCATCCTAACCTATCCCAGACCGCAGTGAAAAGCTATTCAATTTATTCTTATTCATTATGATTGAATATTTTTTATTTTTCCACCGTTTTCCTTCACTCGAAAATGCTTTTGCCAATTATAATAGCATTTAAATGAACTGGCTATATATAGCCAGAAGAGTTAGTTGACATCTCCAGGCAGTCAATAGCAGAAAAAATATATTTCGTATATGATATATTATCAATATTTTATAATGAGGACTACGTCTCTGTATTATTATATTTATATAAGCCCTCATTGGAGTGCCCACACGATTTCACACAATATTTTCCTCATGACATCTAATTAAAGTAGCTGTCGTCACGATTGGATATTTTTAACCGACTTTAAAAACCTTTTTTCGATTCTCAATTCGACCGTTTATATGCTTTTTATCCTGATGACTCTTTATTATATATCTGATGATGGCGATGGGAACTTTGAAAATTCGTAGGGACGACTAGTGCGTTTATAAGTATTTTATGATTTAAAAAATAAATTATTTACGTACCTTACAGGAGGGGTGATAGTGGATACGGTGACTGCGGTCGCGGTAGCAGAGGCAACGGAGCTGATCACTCCAACTGCTTCCATGGGCTTCGCGCTCGGGGACTCGGCTGGCGCGGACACCTTCGTACCGCTAGGAGTCGTACTTCCTGACGCTGAAACAACAATATTACTTTAATATTGTCAGTAATAGATATATTTGTAACTATACCGAAGAAGTTGGAAATCCTATATGAAACCTAAATTAAGAAACAATGTTTTTAATGTAGGTCTCTCTACGAAATAGGCTTAAACAAAATTGTATCAAAGAAGCCACCTAATACATACAAAGGAGGCAATGTAAGCACACTGTATTATCACTTGATGGATTAAACTTTTAATATGGACATAGGTAAAGCATATTTTTGAATTATAATAATGTATAAAAACTCTTTACCTTTCGTTTGCTCCAGTACGGGCTCAGGGGTGCGTTGAGGAGACGGTGCAGGAGTACTGGTCTTGCTCTTCCCACCAGTTTCTGCAGTTATAACATATACATTATACACACTACTTATTATAGGACAAACGCGAATAATCAGGAATTTTCGTATATTTTTTTATTTAGATAAGTATTTCTATTGCAAAATAGGTCATATATTAAACAATAAGAAAAAATCGTAGTGATAGTACAAAACAAAGTCGCTTTATCTGTCCCTTTATCCCTATGTATGCTTAAATCTTTAAAACTACGCAACCGATTCTCATGCGTTTTTTTTAAATAGATAGTGATTCAAGAGGAATGTTTATATGTACAATAAATGCATAATAAAAGCATTAAGTTTAAGAGTTGTAGGAACCTTTCTGCGTCTGTGAATCTACGTTGTGTTGTGGCGACGGTGCGGGCGTGTTCGTCTTGCTGCCGCTGCCCGGTTCCCCCGTCGACGAACCGCGCCGATTCGGCGACGGCTTTTTCTTATCTAATTAAAATTACAACTATTCAATTATCCGTTACCGTTGAATAATACAAAAAGCTCAGGCGCAAGCCTTCAATATTCCAAATTGTGCTCGTTACCATTTTTATCGTACTTCATAAAGACAAAACCTTAACCCACATGCGCATGCATTTCACACATTGGATCTTATTAAGAAATTTATAGTACAACACATTATTTGATAATGTTGCTGTAAACGTTCAAGTTTCTTGATTTGTGTAGCTAATATACTTGCTTAATTACCCGACTGCCAAAGAAGGAGGGTAATGTTTTTCGAGTGTATGTATGTATGTATGTCTTTTCCTTTGTGACCTCCTGTAGCCTAAACGGCTTGATGGATTTTGATGTATGAGGTATCGTTAGATTTGTCTTGATTACGGGAGTGTCATAGGATACATTTTATCCTAAAAGTCCCACGGGATAAAGACATAATTACTCTTTTTTTAGTGTGCAGTCGGGTATTTTGTTTTTTTAATAATAATTACTTGTTTCTTACAATTCAAAAACCCTTTGCATTCTTAATTTTGCACGTAAAACGTATATATTGAAGTAAAGTGATTAGAAGATGAAAAATTGTGTTTTATTGCTTAGGGTGCATCAATGTTATCTATTATTCTCTAAATATAGAAACTATTAATACGCTTCGAAAGATAAAACTCTCAAGATATTGTATCTTTTATTTAAGACAAATAAGTGACAAATATGTAATCAGTGGTGTAACTGTAAAAATAAAAAATAAAATTGTACTTGTGTTCTCTAAAACCAAGCTAGGACACTGAAGTTATAGATTATGAATAATAAAACATCACAACACATGTCAATGCATTCAAATCAGGAAAACCAAGGCACTAACTACAATAAAATGTGGTTATAATAACACACTTTTCTCGACGGCTTTATGCTTCTTAGTTTGGTGCTCGAGTGGTTCTTGCTCTGGCCAGCGTAGAAAAATATTAGTTATTAATCAATTAATTTGAAGCAAACAAATTAACATAGAACTTATTAGAACACATCACAAGACTTTGTAAAGCGCGGTGTATTCGACGTGCACATCTATTGCTTAACACTTATAAAATATATATAATATAGCTTTGTTATTATTCAGTAAGTTAGAAAAACAAAAACTACTTGTTTGTGTATTTATTCTTTATAAATAATACAATTTAAACGAGTAATATTTCACTTTAAATGAATTGAGGAGATTGATTGCTTAATTTTTTTTTTAATGTCAAATATAACCATCTCGGTGAAACAAAATTAATAAAGTATATATTTCTTTAAGTTCTACTAATTATTTATAGAAATATCAATTATAAAACAATAAACGACATACGAACGATCGAATATAGGCTAATAATGTTTGTTTTGATTAAACAAACGCATTTATTTAATGCACTATTTCTATTGTTAGAGTTTTTAATGTACAACACATTTCTAAACAAATTTTAACCGATGCACATCGTATGGCGGAGAGCATCGAGAGTATACTGCCCACGGCGTTAATTGTGTATTTTTGTTTATCGATGAAAATGTTAAGGATTCACCTATGACATACGTGTGGGAGGGGCCATTAGTGTCTGTAGGGCGGGCTTACATCTAAACAGGAGGGATGTATACGCCCTAAGTGCTACATCATTTATATAATAACATATTTTCCCATACCATATTGTTTGTAAATAAACAAAGAAAAACATGGCATTTTATTCTCTAATCTTAGTTAATTTAAAGGGCTGAGTTTTTACTTTTTAATTATTAAGATTTTTTAAGACAATAGAAATATTATTTAGCATTTAACTTTAAAATACGATGATCATAAACGTTTTGCTTGTTTTTATAGTTTTTTTTTTTAAGGAAAACTAAGAAAAACAAGAATATATACTTTTATTCCAATAACATTGACGTCATTTAGTGAGGTTTCGCAAAAATAACTCTAAAAGTATAGCTACAGATGTGGAAGTTAGATGAAAGGAATTGGGTTTAAAACGAAATCAAAGAGAAGGAATTAAATATGAACCAATTTTAATGAGTGATCTTTTAGTGAGGGACAATTTTCTAATATTAAAAAGGGCAACAATTGTATTGATATTAAAAATCCGTTGTTTTTTTTAATTTTGATATAATCTGTATTGCCTGAAGCTTTTGTTCCTTACTCCTCCTAATTTAATTGCATTTGCTTTTGTAGAATGATCAAGAGGATTACAGGATTATTACATTAATAGAATAAGGACTTAATTAAATTGTTTGTTACAAACAAACAATTTAATATATTTACTAAATTAGAAAAAGCTGATAGGACACAGAAAGATATTATTGTTAACTAGAACTTATAAGCCAACTAAAATTAAAAATAAACTCAAGTCTCAAAGAATGGCTATGTATAGGAATTATGCACATCTTTTGTAGGTACTATGGGTGTCAATATATGTGAAAGAAATAAGTATATCAAGACATTTAAAGCGTTCTGATTATTGTGGCGTTTTATTAGTAAATAGTAACTCACCCTGTGGTTGGGGTGTTTGTGAAGGAGTCTTACTCGCGTTCGGTGCACTCTTGCTAGAGCCTGTAGTGGAATGTGATGTCTTCCGTCCGGGCTGCAATAAAATAACATCTATATCCAATTTAACAAATAAAACACTACCTAGCTACATATAAAAAATATGACAACACAGGAAATTCTAAATTTGAAAAATTAAGAATTGCCAAAAGAAAAAGCCAAAAATATTGAGTGATGTATTCATACTCTGTTCTGTAAGTGAAGCTTCGCAGATAAGTACGACATACCCCTTTGGATTTAGTGGCGTGTGTCGGAGTCCCGCTCCCAGTGGCCATAGGGGAGGCTTCGCCCTCTTTCTCGCCGCTCGAGTCACTCGACTGACTATCGTGCGACACTGGTTTGTACGGCGGTATTGTCTTCACATTCCCGCCCTTTTTCTGTACACCCAGTGAAGTTTCAATTTAGTAAACATTTTAGAAAAATTGCTAATTCAATCCCTCATGCATCATTTACTTATTATCACCAATGGTTACTAAAAACTGGGGTTATTTATTTACTTTTATTATTAGTTCCCCGATGCAAGGTCAAATTATACTGTAAGCACTGTTGTTCATTAGCTCCGTAAAAATAGTGAAGCTAAAATTGTTTAAACAGTAAAAACAAACTTCCTTCGCACTAAAAATAAAGTTTAACACATAGGCTTCGTGTTTCACAAGTGCACACATTACGAATTAAAAGGATTCACGCAAAAAAGCTTAGTATAAAGCGATTACATTTGTGCAAAAGAAAAAACGGACCTTGGACGGTTTAAGAAACTACCCTCAAAACAAAATATGATCTGAAGTGTCAACTGTCAACTGTCACAGATATCATAATTTGACGACTATCAAATTGAACAGTGTGGTCAGCCTAGCCTAGAAAACAATTGTGGGTAAATAAATTGCAATTTTTGGAAAAAGAACATCTCGACATAAAAAAGTTATAATGGATAAACAAATGGAAATATTATTAGATAAACTCAAAGAACAATTAAAAATACAGACGGAAACTATTAATAACCAACCCCTAGTGGAAGAAAACCTAATGTTAAAACAAGAAGTAAATAAATTAAAAATACATAATAGTAAGCTAGAAAAAGAGATAAGACGCAATAACTTACTCTTACACGGGATTCCAGAAGCTGAAGAAGGAAATCCTATACAGTTGGTCATAAAGTACCTTAACGCAATGAGCGATAAGGCTAAGATTAATGAATGGGATAATGATGGGACCCTAGAGGACTTAAAAGAAAGAAAGGAAGACCACTGAGAAGATGGGAAGACGATTTTATACAAATAGCTGACAAAACATGGCCCAGAGTGTCACGCCAAGAGGGAGAGTGGAGGTACTTGGGGGAGGCCTTTGCCAAGAGGCGCACAGGAGAAGAATGACCGCGTTACCGTAGATTTGATGTATAAAAGTTTTAATTATGTTATGTTTCTTTCCTGTATAAACGGCTTGAAATGAAATGAATTATTAATTGCCCGATTACAACAAAAAAACCCCTAAAACATGCAGACTAGCTATGATATTCCAACCAATAGTGCTTTTAATAAGTTTATTTTAACAAATCTCAAGATAATGTTATCATACTAGTTTACTGTAGTGATGTTGGCAGTATCCACAGTACTTGACGTTGTCCAAATAATTTCCAGCCTCTTCACACAATAGACCTAATGCTTGGGCGCACGTTACATGAAACTGTTGTCGACATCCTACAAAAAAAATTTAAATATGACTTATAAATTGAAATAGAATGGCCATGCATCAAAATAAATAGATGTTATTCTCATTTAAAACAACTAATTTTCAAATTCATCAACAAAAAAATCCATACTGAACATTTACCAGATTTATTGCATTGCATGCAAGCACCAGCATTTGCACGATGTGTTTTACCCAAATCTTGACAGATGTAGCAAATCTAAAGAGGAACAATGAATTTGTTACTGAGAGATTCATAAGAAAATAATAAGTGAATCAATTAAAAATATAACAATACAATTAGTACACTAGGCAGCATTTTAGATAATTTTACGTACATTAAAACAATTACCTTATTGTACCGTTCTGGAGGTATTAGTCTCAATACAATTGGCTCCATAGATGTTACATTGCCAAATCTCACTTCTGGTATGTATAGTGCACAAACTACATGCGCCCATCCACCTGTGTCTGTTCGCTTAAGAGCACCAGATTTTGATGGGCACAGCTCGCATCTCTGTAAACAAAATTGACTATATAAAATTATATTATATATAAAACATACATTTATCATGCTTTCAAGCCTGTTGTTCACTTTATATGCCACTTATTAACAATAATAGTTAAAAACTCAGAAAACTGTATAGACAATATGATGTGTATTACTGCATTATCAAGTAGGCAGTGAAAATATGTTAAAAGCAATTAAATAGAAATACAAAACAACTTACAACTTTGCCTTTAGTTTCGGGACTTTCACACTTCCGGCAGAACCAGGGTCCTGTGGGAACTGCAATTATCCCATAACAGGCTGAAAAAAGAATACATATTATAACAAAGCAATGAAATTATCACATTGTTAAATATCAAATCTTTTTTCTATGCAACAAATAGGATTGATTTAATGCATATTTTTACTACCTTGATGGACTGCAACAGTACACCCATTTCCGTCACAATAGACTAGCGGGTTGTCCGGCCAACCACGCTCGTCAGAGCATACACAGCATCCTCCTACCATCTCCTTCATATTGAACTCAGCATTATTACTTTAAAACCTGTAAATTACTTCTTTCATCAAAACCAAACTGCAGCTTCAAATAAGGCACAGCAATAGAACACTTTAGCAACTATTGATGTAAGAATCAATCAATTCAAAACCTTTTAATGATAGATTGATTTATCTATGAATTGTATCAATAACAAGTGCAAAAAATAAACATTGAATACCCAACCATGAGATCAAATCATAATTTCTCCGTGAAAAGCAGTAAATGTAGATGGCTAAAATTAAGACACAAAATGAATGAATTTAAGATTTAATAACTTCTAATGAATGAAATACACCCACTTCAAATTGTCTGTATTGATTTATTAGAGATATAAAAATGTGCAAGTATGTCAGAATGAGTGTTTATGTTGATGAATATACATGTATAACCTTGTTTACTTTGTAAAATCAATATAGCTAAAAATGGGTCACAGGATCACATCTGCGCAGTTTAAGCGAAACGAAAATATAAGACGATATATTTTTATGTATATAAATGGATAATATGATAAATGTTAAATTAATTAATATTTTTGGTACTTTCGAATAATTATTAACCAAGCTTTTTTAATGACGTATTTATACATGAAATGGATTAAAGCCCATAAGATATTAGCGGGGTCGATATAAGCGTCAACTCAATGCGCATACAATTTGAAGTGGTGAATTGAATTTGAAGTGAACGTAAAATGAACCGTGTACAATGAGAATGAAAATACATCTTTCATTAAATCATTGCATATTTACCACGAGAAAAAAATATCCGTTCATTGTTGTTGTACAAATTATCCAGGTATCTATTTATTCATTCATCTTTTTCCAATTTCGTATAAGCATAACACCTCACCTGCGCGTAGCAGTAACGTAAAAAACGAAGTCACATTAAACTGAAATCCATTGATGAAATAAAGGATAAAATCTGTTTCCCAACATAAAAATAATTAAGGAGCGATATTTAAAATGTTGTAAACAACAAACAATTCATAACTTATTGCCCCCTTCTAACAAGCCATGTTGAATTTAATGATTGACTGCATTCACATTTCACATTGTTTTGTTGGTGCGTTGCGCAGAAGCGTTTACGAATCTACCGTAAGAAAGTATTATAAAATCATAGTTTTAGTTTTCATAAAATAACAAGAAGCGAGTTGAATCCTTAGAATAAAATATAAATAAAATATTAAGATGATTAATTTTATTTTTACTCTTAATATTTATAAGTTTGGATCTAAATGTGTAGCAGGTACTGTAAATGCTTTTGGTGTTGCCATTTGTAAATAATGTTCACAGTATACAATTTTTATATGTATATTTTAATGATTTCATAGTCTATGGAAATTATAAATTGAAAATAAAAAAAACATCTTGATATAGTGGCACTTTAATAAGAAATAAGATTATTTTAATTTTATCAGAAAACAAAGCTATTATAGGTTTTATTATATACAACTAAGAAATAAGGATCTATGTACACGTTAAGAAGTAACACCTAAGACAAAATTCATAGAATTATAAAACTATTCATATAACTTAGTGAGGTTTCTAATACAATTGATGTTATCTAATTCGCTTATTCTAATTACTTAAACATAGTATAATATTAAGTACAGATAGGTACAGTACTATCATTATGGACACAAATCACATTATAATTTTCTTGTTTAAATGTCTCTCCATTCATCATATGAATTCAAGAATAAATTTTGTCAAGAATTTTTACCTCAAGGGTGCGTGAAGATATCCTAGAGAATGTTAATACTCATAGTCATTTTCATTACTAAAACACTAGTTCAGATTTTTAAGGATTGTTATCGTGTAGGTATCTTCATAATATTATGAAATTACCGAGTTCTATGTTGGTGATATCATCAACATAGAAGACATATATGTTTTTTGCTATATAAAAAATAGAACTATTTCCACGGCTTTAATTTAAATAAGAAAGACAGACAGACGGACATAAACGTGATGGTAATACGTGCTCATTATAGATGTAAGAATGATAAATCCAAACAGTAAAGAATTTAACATGATTATTTAATGATCTATATAATATGATACGTAATTATTAGAAAAAGGTATTCAATATTTAATAAAAAGTTTAGAATTTCCAAAGTGAATTAAAGTTGTATTGTTTTATTTAATCTTTATCTATATACATATAATAAAAACTTAACGATTCCCTGTCTGTGCATGGAAGATACATGCGAAAAAATATTATAGGAGACCTTTATTAACGTAATAGAATCTAAAACAATGATTTTTAGTCTGTTTGTCTGTTAGTTTGTGCACGCTAATCTCAGAAACGGCTTATCCTATCTAGATGGGGTTTTCAATGATATATTGTGGTAAGCTTAACTTAACATTTAGTGTTTAATTCATGTCAATCGGTTGATAAATAAAAAAGTTATAGCAATTTAAAGAATCACGTTGAACTTGCTGAACGTTTTCAAAAATGCCGCCCAAAATCACTTCTACGCGGGCGAAGTCGCTGGCACAGCTAGTTTCAAATATATCTACTGGCGTGTTACAAAAAAATTTCTACGTTACTAGTTATTTGGAAAAGGAATGCGTAACTAGCAATGCAGCTTTTCAAGTAAAGTAAGAACTTTTGTTAGATTACTTGGCTCTGACGTCAAACATGATATAGACAGGGAGACGCCGTAAACATCGATCCCATTGAGAGTCTACGTATTTTGGAGGCAGCATAGCTGACCTTCTAGGTAGCCTTAATTCCACAGACGTGACGTCAACTATCGTCCCTGCCCGGGATTCTTTAGTTTTCGCATATAATATTCGCTTTACAAATATAAAACCGTACCACTGTCATAAGATGTAAGGTTTTGGCGGAGGGAAAAACATAGGTACATACTGTTTGAGTAAAAAGAATATTCCTATATTTGAACGACATACTTAATATTTATATATAAATATAAACTTATGAGATATTATAAGTGTTTGCTCTTACATTAAGTATATTAAATGTATTATTGTGAATAAGAAATTAACTCACAATTATGCATTGAAAAATAAAATAGACATTCGTATGGCTAACTCGTAATTAGATGATGATAATTAGATGATGATAATGATTAAAAGATGATAAATTATAATTCAACATGGCACTTCATGTTTTCTCATTTGACACCTAATAGCCATAAAATACATCCTCCGCGACGGTCTCCTGTATGATTGGTATTTCAATTAAATTACAGTTTATATTATTATAATATAAAATATATAGAACAATGAATAGAAATTAAAAACTATCTAGGTCGTATTATTGCATTTTTGAATTTGCGTTTTAGAATTCGCTCTATCTAACCGTCGCGTCGCCTGCTCGTTTTACCTTGATGTTGTAAAAATTCTAGAAAACTTATAGGCAATAATCTTACAGACATCCGTCATTCCCCATCGATACAGTCGTTACCAAAGTGGAATAATTCCAAAACTTGAGCGATAACTTGAACAGTCATGCCTAAAAATTATGTATTCGATCATGCTTGCTATTTTCAAGTTAATGGGAAAGCAATAAGGCACAGTTTGGGTTTTCACACATATAGTTACTATCTTCACGGTTAGTATGTGAACACATTAGCCGTGTCATAGATAACGGTCGGTAGTTTGCAATCCCTGGTTTATATAACAGGCTAGATTGTACATCACGGCGCGGCGTCTAAAAAATAAATTGTTTTGCAACGATACACCTTTGATAACGGTGGAGATTATAATTAACTTTTAAGAAACTTTTTTTGTCTACGACTGGTTTAGAAACATTGTTCATACAATAATATTTCAATCTACAAATTCGTGATAATATCTATGTATAAATATATAAATAAAAATCTATATATATTCTTGCTGCGAAATAAGTTTTGCTAAGTTTAATGTACAACATGACGTTGTTATTAGCACTATTAGACCGTCTTGTTAGAGCCCGCCTATTACTTGACACAATAGGTACTACTTTAAATTACATGACGAATTAATTTTCAAGATTCTATGCGATCACTTGATCAGCGTCACATAAATTTGCGTCGTACAATCAATTTATTATTTGACCGTTCTGCGTAGTTGTTAACCGACAGACTTTAGAAACCACATTAATAGGCATTTAAGAGTTTAAAGTGGTATGTATTTTTTTCAATCTGATGTTATCATTCGAATTGTGAATACTCGATATTAGCTAATAGCCATAGTTTATCCTTTATTATATTAAAAAGGTAGTAATTTACTTCATAATAGGTAGTAATATTAATTTTCTGTCCAAGTAAGTACACCTTCAGTAGAGGATGACTTTTAAATTAAATTAAAAAGGGTAAATTTTCAAAATCATTTACCTTCTCGTATTTAAAATCAAAATTTTATACCCCAAAATTTTGATACAATTACACTAAAGCTACAATAAAGTTTACCTTCCGATGAAAATTTCACATAACTATATTATATATAGGTTATTTAAATTTTACGATTATATTTTTATTTGTTGCTTTGGTATTTTTACAAATTGCATTATAAGCGAGTGTTTTTTCTTTCACATCCTTTGAAAAAATAATATTGAAAGGCAATTCATAGAAATAATTCATTCACATATCATTTGTAAAGACTGAATCTGTTCCAAAATCAATACCAAACTTTTTCTTCAAAAACTTTACAAAAGCGATGAATCCACTGGTTGTTATGCTGCAGGGACAAACATAGCTATTCTACAGTTAACTGATTTTGAAAATGAAAAGTGATCTTGAATTGCTTCATTGTTACATGAAGCTAAAGATGTGGTTGCGATGTATAATACTTGTCATACGAACACGTAGTCGTACAGACAATACGATACAATTGCTTTGTTATCGGAAGCGATGTGTTAGTAATTCAATATCGGTGCAAAAAAATTATAAGCAATGATGTATATGCTTCTGCGCCTTACATATTACATACATATTTCTTAATATATGGGGTGTGCTTCCAATTGTGTGGCTGACAAGATAATTATCATAGAAATGCGTAGTTTAGGTAGTATAAACACACTATCCTTAGTAAACAATTCTTCAAATCATGCTAGTGTACAATCTTTTCCAACTGACAGAGAGTAAAAATATAGGCGAATTAAATTTGTTAGCAGATTGCTTTTTTATTCCACGAATCAATTTTAAACGTTATTACAGTAATAAGTAATGACGTCACTTAAAACGTTAGTTGTACTGATTGCATAATACGTATTGTAATTGTAGTTATATATAAGCTTAAACTAATATACTATAACTTAAACTTACTTGCAAACTCAGTTGATCCAAAATTTTCCATTTGTCAAAGTGTAGAAGAAGCCCAAATACAATAATACTTCATACTTTATGACAAAAACAGTCGTAAATATAGCGTAAGTACATTAATTTTGATTTGCTAACATAGTTTATAGTGTTATGAATGTCCGAAAATGACTGTTTGGCGCCGAGGTTCGAGAACCGATATAGGCTGTGGTAGTCCGTTATATTGTGGTTACATCCATTTAGTAAGCACGAACTGGAAAACCAATAAACCTAAAGATAATTCTCTTCTATGGTTTGGAGAGTTTGTTTCGAATACTATACATGTATCTAAACAGTACCTTAAGCAATATTCTACCACGACAGATATTACAAATTTGATAGATGCATACATATTATAAATGCGAAAGTAACTCTGTCTGTCTGTCTTTCCATCACGCTAAAACTACTCAATCGATTAGAAAGAAAGATGGTCTAGAGCCTGGGGAAGGACAAGAAGGCCTGAGGAAGGATAGGCTACTTTTTTTAAATCAACCCCCAAAAGGTTGCGCGAGGGGTTGAAACTTTTTATAATTTTACCCTTTCACAGCCAAACCGCTGAACCGATTGTAATGAAATTTGATACACCGATGGTCTGGAGCCTGAGATAAAATAAAGGCTACTTTTTTTACTGGAAAAATGGTTAAAAGGTACCTGAGATTAGCATATTCAAACAAACAAACAAACAAACTCTTCAACTTTATATATTAGTATAGATAGATTGACTCGTATTCTCTAATAGTTTACCGTGTACATAATTAATGATGGTACGAATATGCGACTACACTTTCACGTAAACAGTAGAGCTATTTTTGTAACTCGAGCAGGTCTATACATCATCTGGCCAGCTCTACGTAAAGTAACATTAATTACGTCTTACTGAAATCTGGTTGAATTTAACAACCTCTTATCAGCCAAAACAGAAAAGGTTTCTATTTTAAAATATTTCGGTAATCAATCATTGCAATATTAACGTCGCCTGAAGTTCACTGTTGTTTTTATTACAAAATGGAAATTACGTCGCGTGATGTATGTAGTGTTGGTATGTGTATGTAATATGAAAAGGTATCATAATACTTTTCTCTAGCAAGCAAATAAAAGATTGCAGCATTTGCAATATTCCACATGCTCAATCGGTACATCAAATAGTGTCATATTCCTCCCGCTACGTAAAAATTACACATTAAGCATTGTTTTTCTATGAAAGCGATGATATATTATATATACACATTTTATAAGAAGTACATACGAACTATAGAAATATTTTCTATACAGATATTTTTATTAGGTACTGCTTATAAAGTCTACTAATATCTGTCTGTCTGTATCTAAGTATCTTGTTGGATAGCGATACAAATATCGCTATAGATTTTTCAAGATCCACGATAACATGACGTCACATGACTTGTTGAACTAATAGGTGTGTCTGAAAGTATGATTAGGAATATGAGGATTCGATGGCGTCAGGGCGAGATGCCTACTAACAACCTAATACTTAGTACTTACATACTACAGTCGAGTGGCGGCGTCATACACTCATACCTTTTTTTTATATAATAGGGGACGAACGAGCAAGCGCGTCACCTGATGTTAAGTGATCAGCGCTACCCATGAGCACTCGCGTTGTCACGAGTGTGTTGCCGGCCTTTTAAGGATAGGTACGCTCTTTTTTGAAGGTCCCCAAGTCGTATTTGTTCGGGAACACTGCATGAGGAAGCTGATTCCACAGGATGGTCGTACGTGGCAAAAAGTTTCTCCGAAAACGCACTGTGCTTGACTGCCAGCTGTCAAGGTGGTGAGGGTGGTATACTAACCTGTGGCGTGCAGTGCGGTGATGGAAATTAGCGGCAGGTATCAGACCGAACAACTCCTCTGAGCACTCCCCATGATAGATGCGGTAGAACACGCTGAGGGACGCGACGTCTCTCCGCAGTGCCAGAGACTCAAGCCGGTCAGTAAGGTCGGTACTGTCAATCATCCGAGATGCTCGATGTTGAAGGCGGTCAAATGGAAGGAGCTGGTACTGAGGGGCTCCGGCCCAGAGATGGGAGCAGTATTCCATGTGTGGCCTCACTTGCGCTTTGTAAAGCATGAGGCGATGTTTGGACGAGAAATACTGCTTCGCTCTCTGGAGTACGCCGAGCTTTTGAGAGGCCAGCTTGGCTTTACCTTCCAAATGACCACGAAACTGAAAATCACTCGAGATGTTGACGCCCAAAATACTGAGACTGGCTGTGGTACCAAGGGGAGAATTCTCAAACCGAGGGGATACGACGAAGGGTGTTTTCTTAGCAGTAAACGCGCAGACCTGTGTCTTCTTGGGGTTAAATTCGACTAAATTACTCCGACCCCAAGTCGAGACTTTGTCAAGCAAGAGCTCGATTTGAGACACAAGTTCGTTCCGACTCTCAGTGACGTGATCCCGGGAAAGAGTGCGTCGGCCGGTATATGATGCATCACCAGTACTGTCATCTGCATAGCAATGTATACTGCCAAATTGCAGGATGGGAGGTCAGCAGAAGGTCCAACAGTGAAGGCTGATGGTCTTCCACGTCAGGAACCCTCGTAGGCGAGGAAACCAACTGTGTCAAACCACAGGCAAGAGCGAAATCGTGAACAGACCTCCCAGCGTGATCGGTTGTACGTGATCCAAGCCATTCGGCGTGATGAGCGTAAAAATCGCCAAGAATGACGATTTCAGTGGAGGAATCTGTTCGAGTACGGAATCTGTAGCCAGCTGTATGTGCTCAACGAGTCGACCAGTTTCGGTGTTACCGCTATGGGACCTATAGAGACACGCATAGACGCGGGGATGGTAATCGCAATCTACACGTCGTATCCACATAGTGGATAGGTCCTAGGAACGTCCAGGCGACGAAAGCAGATATCTTCCCTGACATAGACGCATACCCCAGCGCGAGACAAAAAGTGATGCCAGGATATCGTAGGTATTAGATGTCGGACGGTTTAGATATCTACGTTTCAGTCAAAAAGAACAAGCCCGGCCGAGCCGTTTCTAGGTGTTGGTGAACGGCGTTTAGGTTGGAATGAAGCCCCCTAATATTTGTAAATTCTACTCCTAGAGTGGTCGGAGCTGACGAGGACAGCCTTTTTCTAATGCCTTGAACGACTTTGAGCGGGGCTTCGCCCCCCCCAGAATACATGGGGCAGCCTAAACTTCGCGGTTCAGGGAGGGATTCTCCGACTCACGAGACTTACGAAGCGCCGGTACCCTCCTGGGGTAGTAATAATCTATAATATATATAACACCGCTGTCATAGTCGTTTTTTTGTTATTTAAGAGGGGAGGGGGCGGGGGTAGGGAATAAGGGATAGGATGAATATGAAGAGGGTAAGGTTTCGAAGGGGATAGGATGCGGGCCTCCGGCACTCCCACTCATCGGACGAAACACAATGACACCTATTACTAAATGTCATTATTTGACGCTGATCTTCTGTGGGAGGGTGGTTCCACCCCGGGCGAGCCGGCCCAATTTAGCCCTAAGGCGTGGCTCTACCACCTGCGGCGGGCGCGATCCGTTCGGCGGGCGCGCTCCGTTCGGCGGGCGCGCTCCGTTCGGCGGGCGAGCGGCGAGCGCCGGCGGCCGGCCGCCGAGCGACCATTCATTGCCGACTCGACCGCTGCCACGGCACGACGTACTCTCGCTTTACCATTCCGATAAACTTCTCAATTCTAACTGAATCGCTCCTGAATATTTTTCACTTTTTCACGATCATTTGTCGCGATCATCGCAAAGACGGCGATCGACAATATTTATCGTCGTGATCGTAAATTTGATCACAACTTTAGAAGTCGGCAGCTATAGCGCTTGCCGTTTTCAGTTACGCGACTTTTAAATTCGTCGGACCAAAAAATTTGAGGATTTTTTGTGGCGGTCTCGTTATTGTACTCTCGGACGGGACACGGGAAAATATCTAAGATGTCGAAAAAACACCTGCACAACCAAGCAGCCATACCGCTAGCTCCTGCGGTATTTAAGGTGAGTTTTAGAATAATTTTATATTTACAACATTTTCTGCGATTTTGATATAAATAATTTCTATTAGAATGCTGAGCGATAGACGTAGCTGAAACACTTTCTCTTTATTAATAGAAATGCTACAAAAAATCACTATTTCTTTAAATAAGTAAAGTAGAACAATTTATATTTATAATATATTTTAAATTAAAATACACGTTTAGTTTAGAGAAAAAAAATATATTACATTTATTTTTATTCTAATGGCTGAGCGAGTGTTTTGGGTCAATGTTTCATTAACATAATAATGTATATTATTCAACTTAATTATTATTTAAACTACAATAAGGCACTAACGATTTTATACGAAAAACAAATTGAGGATTGCCTGTGGAGCTTATTATAGAGCAGTGTTCGTTATGTTCAGAAATTGCCGTTGTTAACACTGTGTTTGTAAATAAATACCGACCGAGAAAAATATTCTGTTTTTAAATGAATTTCATGTATTTCAGTCGTTGTTCGTAGTAACTAAGAATTGTAACCGGCAATCAAGGTATATTTAGACGACGCGTGCGTTTAAACAAAAAGCAATATTTTAAAATATCCCTCCTTATTTTATTCATAATTTTGTTTATTTGTTAGTTTCATTTTATTATTGTATGGTGGAGTTGTAATCTTTACCATTTGATTTAAATAAGAATAACTTTTAGTAACATAATAATTCGATAACGCTTATTCGTTCTGCGCGTTTCACGGAAAATGACGGATTATAATGGTATGAAACTATAATACATTTTACTTAGTGACAATAAATGTTTGCATTGAGTGATTTTCTTCAAACATCCGGGAAAATATTTTTAACAAATTTTTATAATCAATTATGCGCCGGTGACTTTTTGCGATCATGAAATTTTATTTTAATAGATACAGTACATAAACTTTACATGATTCTATTTTATATTTGTGTTTTTAACTTGGCAGAATATCTAATTGTGAATAATTACATCGACATAAATTAAATTTAAATAAAAAAATCTACAGTGAAAAACTATAAAATATCGTTGACTATTTTGTTTTCTCTTTATTTCATTTAAAGCTGCACGCAAAGAATTTTTTAATGTTCGAGTTACAATTTGACAAAGAGTTTTCAGTCTTAACAGCGTTTGGTAATAGTTATTTTTGCTTAAACAAAACTGTAACTTAAGGTGTAGAATGAGATTTAGCTAGGAATAGTTGCGGTCTATTTACTGCGCTTCCTTCAGTATAAAACACGTCATGATGTAATCGCAAACCATACTTACGATTCCTTTTACGGCGGTTCCCAATATGCAATCTCAATCCGTTTTCAGCTATCTACGGTTGAGTTTTCGATCTAAATATGAGAAAAAGCGTTTCAATATACAAACCATAGATGGGATAAGCAATCCGAAAACGCAAACTATCCGTCAGAGGGCACCGATCTGGATTCAAGTGTTTTTGGATCGCCCTCTGTAGGGAAAAGTCAGTAGTTGGGTTTCAATAACCAATCTTTTGACTTTGACAAATCTATTTACGGCTATCTGCAATCTATATTTACGATCCTTTAAGTTTGGGCGATTGCAAGCAATCTTTCGGAATATTTATTGTTTAAAAAATATTTATTTAGCTTATTAATTACTAAAATAATTAAAATGGTACATATTGGCCTAAATTTCAATGTCTTGTGATAGTGACAGTGATTTTAAAGTGCTGGAGCAGATTTTATATGAGGATATTAAGAATACTAACAAAACTAATAAAAGCCTATTTCTCAACCCTGTAGAGTGGAAGAACAACTTGCAGAATTAGCTCCTTCAAGTTTTACTTGGAAGTAATAAAACATTTTTGTATTTAATTGTTAAATTGTTTTATTCTATATGAAAATCTGATAATTATATTTAAAGTAAAAAAAATTAAATAAAATAAAATAACCTTTACTGTCTTCAAAACTACTAACTACTAACAATAATAAGAAAATACAAAATTAAAATAAGACACGAGTCAACATACAATCTAAAAAAATTTATGGTTAGTGGAAAGTTGGTAAAGACAAAGGGTGAATGGCTCAGCTTGTGTTGCTAAGTACTGGTTGACTTGAGCAGCGCTGGTTTTCAGCTATCCCCATTCCCTGTGGTGTTATGTGGAAATAGTGTGGTGCCTCCATGTCAAAGAATTATATAAATAAAGTAAAAATTCTAACATAATATAAAATCTAGTTATTAATAAATGTACAATAAGCAATATTAAGT
>JADANM010005835.1:4486587-4498318 GCA_026213755.1 Eurema hecabe
GCTAATGGTTTTGAAAATATATCCGCTAACTGGAGGTCACTGGTAACTTTTCCAACCTTCAGTTGACTAGTTGTTACCAAATCTCGCCCAAAGTGTCGAAGCCTTATGTGATTTGTTCATCCATGGAACTCTGGATTTTCAGCCAATCGAAGGATAGCTTCGTTATTTATAACAGCGTTGGCATGCTTATAATTTCAAAAATATCCTTCATGAGATGTGTTAGCCAGATACACTCTTTAGCACCTTCACTGGCCACAATTTCAGCTTCTGTCATAGAAATTGCTACACTTTGATGCCTTTGGCTCATCCAAGAAATAGGAAACTCAGGATACACAAAAGCTTTATTTCCAATCAACAAATATATATAACTTAATACATTCAGTTTTGACTGTCATATAAAAATGTAAATGTATTAAGTTATATAAATTTGTTATAATTAAGTTATAGAAATAAAGCTTTTGTATATCCTGAGATTCCTCTTTCACGACCTCTAACAAGGAGGAGGTAGGTCGTTCCAGATGCTTGCTGATAGGAACCTAAAACGTGTTGTTTTGTGGTAAGGTATTTTAAGAAGGTTTTCTGTGGAGCTGCGAGCGGCTTTTGGAGGTCGAATGCATCCAGTCTAGCTTTTCATATTGGTACTCCGGTTTTTTATAAAGGATAATCTTCTTAATAGTAGTATAATTGTAGCACAAATGTTCTGACAAACTAAGCATAATTTTAACTGCAAACTAAATTAGATATTTAATCACATCACAAAAAATATAAATTATCTGCTGCACACTGCAAATAATGCTATTAATATTTATTCAAACGATTAACGAAAACATTAAGATTAAAGTTATTATAAAAATAAAAGTAATTTTCTTTCATTGATGTCAAAATATGTCAAATGACATTTCGATACGTTTCGTTCCTCAGATTACGATTACGCTCCGCTACCAAAACTCCAGTATCGGGAGTATAATTATATAGGTTAATGACTATTTGCTTGGAAAATGTTGAAACACGTATTTTATTCAAAAAACCGGAACAAATAAATAATTATTTTGTAAGTCAAAACCCAGAAATATGTATTTTTTATAATTCATTAATGCGTTTACAACACAGTTATAATGATATCTGCTTGAAATGGGACGCATGGGAGGCATCTTTCACAAAATAGATAGATCGGCGATCCACACTGAAAATCTATCGATGTTGTTATTGGGACGCAGATTGGAGATCAATCGACACAACGTTTTCGATCTCTGATTGAAGTGATCTCCCGATCGTGGATTCGATATTGGGACCGGCCGTTAAACGTTTTAAACTTGTGTGTGTGTGCGTGTTGTGTAATTTTTCAAAAATCGAGGTACATTTCCTTCCATGTAGGTACTAAAAACAATATCCAAACATGGCTTCTATTGGTAAACTGATATTCTCATAACTATTATTAAAATTATAAACTTCCCAGAAATAGAGTATGTATGTGTGTAGTTATGATATTTTCTACTTTACTTTACGTACGTACTTGAATTGTTTATTATTAGCATTTTATTAGAAAATTAACAAGTAGGTACGTAGCTTATTATTTCAGTTACAACCAAGACTTACTTCAGAATTCTTATCTGCTTTATAGTTCATACAAAAACAGTTTACGAGGTTTATGGTTATTATTTGTATTGTTGAACTGCCACTGTTAGGACTCAAGCATATTAACCGTAAATGCGATTTCATATTTATGTTCTGTTGTGATATAAATTATAAGAATACACTATACTACAATCAGGTTTAAACTTTTGTAAGGTGTTTTTAAATCTCTTTAAACAATTAATTACGTATATATAATTACATTAGTCTATATTAATTTTTACATTCTTGAAATAATTATATTATTATGCATCATGAACTCAGTAAATTTGAAGTAGGTCGTAAAAATAATTGTATTCTTTTTAACTTAAACTCACAGTTAAGACCGCGTTAGAATGCTGTTCTAGAACTTTACGTTTGACGTTTGAAATTCTTGGAATTAATAAATTGTGTTCATATTTTCCACGCAGGCAGGTAGTTTCCCTTGGCCGATATAAAATTTGAACATCACGTCAAAATTACGTTTACACATCTTTTACGCTGTTCTTATAACAACTTGTGAAATTCAGTTGTACTTTTATGTTACTTATAATACGGTTGTTTAACTTTGAAATAGTACCTAAACATCGACCGTCATAAGAGTACAAAATAGTTAACATATTACACTTATAAATATTTATGCCTGAAACGTATTGATAAGCGACGCCTCGAAATACTTCAGCGCGCTAATGCTTAATGACGTGGCAGTACATAGACAATAAGAATAAGCGTTGAACTGAAGCATGGCGCCAAAACTTGGCCTCGAAACGGTGTAGAGAATATAAGTGCGAGGAGCGGTGGCGAGTGGCGGCCGCGGGCGCGCAACAAAGCGTTCGCCGACGAAATTACTCGACAGTGGAAATTTCCATTAGCTTGTAAGGCTCGCTCGCCGCGTTCGCTCATGTTGTCGCACTCCACACACACACACAGCGCCCTAAACGCGTATATGTGCACAGCACACACACACAGGCTCGCAGACCCGCGCTATCGCGTGCGTCGGTCCCCGCTCCAGCTTGTTGCACGCACCGCGTTATTCAAATCCATTCGAAGTAAAAGTCTTTTGAACGCTGACCCGTTCTTTACTCTTTATAATGCGTTTAAAACCGGTTTTTATTTGTTAGATTTAATCGCTTCATCAATAGAGCGACTTTGAGCTTTACTTTCAGATGGTATTGTGCAGCTTCTGAACTTTATAATGAACTAGCCACCCGCCCCGGCTTCGCTCGCATAT
Organism: Eurema hecabe; assembly: GCA_026213755.1. Lineage (NCBI taxonomy): Eukaryota > Metazoa > Arthropoda > Insecta > Lepidoptera > Pieridae > Terias > Terias hecabe. The sequence continues at coordinate 4,489,430 of JADANM010005835.1, forward strand.
ATTATACATATAAACCTCCCTCTTGAATCATTCTATCTATCAAAAAAACCGCATGAGTATCGGTTGTGTAGTTTTAAAGATTTAAGGATACATAGGGATATAATATTAAATCATAAATATTTGAAATCGCTCTACATAGAGTCAATGTATTATATTCAATTTGTAAAATCCAAGTTAATCTCACGTACCGTTTTAGTCGTATTTTATACTTTTTTAGATCTTGGTCAAAATTCCTGGAATTCAAGTAATTTGATCCAGTTGTATGTAGGAAAATGGCTGCGGTAGATATATTCAAGAAACATACATCTCTATAAAAACTCAGCTTGAACGAACACGTTAAAAATATCTGAAATTGAATAGAGCAAACCACATTCAAAGTTTCCATTGAACTCTGAATAAGGTTTATTTAGATAACACATTAGATATTCGTTTGACGAACCGGTAGTGCAAGATTTTGATCGCTTTGAATAAATCACAACTGAAGGCTGAAAACTTATTATGGCATTATAATTTCCATGAAGTGAATAGTTAAAATATGTTGTGTGGAAACTTAATTAAATTACATAACAATATTATTGAATTTATATTTAATTAAATTATTTTCGTACACTTATGGTACTATAATTCATAAAAATTATTATTTATAGGACTTACTGAAAATTAGAAATAGGAATGAATTTATAGGTTTTTAAGCGATCGAATCCACGATAGATACGAGTTAGGATATATAAAAGTCTAAAATAATGCGAATTAAATGTTAGAATTAATATTTCATACGAAAGAGTAAAGCAAATATATCATATTCAGTGGAAAGTTTGTATGGCAGACTGACATAGAAAACAATGGGTTCTCGAAATTTCTAGAAAGAGGAGCCATTATGGCGGCTTAGAAGCGTTTCTAAGAACGGTTGTGTTGCATACAATCGAATACAAAAGACATCAACGAACAAAATAAACAGAGTCAAAACTTCAGCTTAGGTAAATAATGATCGTTTTTATCTTTTTTGTGTAAATGTAGAATAGCCTTAAATAGGTACAAACCGACTATTGTGGAATAATATAAAGAAATATTAAACCGTAAAAAGAATGTGCAATGGACGAACGTATTTTGATATCTAGATATGGTTCGTATTTCATACGTTTGAAACTTTAATACGCATGTCATTAAATTGTTAGCTTTACAGATAATCATAGAAAATACCAAGTATTCCCGCCATTTATATTATATATTTTAAAATAAAAGTCTCTTGAATAATGAAGACTTTAGAAGTTTTAAGAGATTTAGGTATTTATTGTGTGAGTCACTTAATCTTATCTAAATTTTTGCTAGAATTGTATGCATGAATTGCGTAAAAATTCAACCCTTTTTCATTTTTTATTATATCTTCTATCATCTATTTGAAAAGAAACGGTATACATTTTGTAGGGTTTTAAATGATTAATTATTTATCGGGGTTTTAAGGAAATGCTGATACTATTAATGTGAATTCGAAGTCAAAGAATTTGTGTTCTCGGTCCAAAATTGTACTTATATAATTTGTGCTTCTGTATACGTTTCGAAGTATTAAGTAAAGTGAAGTTAATTTTTTTATATATAGTTATTTATATCACCGGGAACGGAATTAAAAACTTGACAAATGAACTTGCAATCGAAGATCCAAAACATACGCCTGTATAATATCCATGCGTGTATTCTTAGTGAAATCATAACACAAGGTTGTCTGAATGCAATGGGCAATGAGTCAACTCCACCTACATGACTGTGGGCGGAATTTGAGGATTACCTGCTTTCACGAACCATTGTTACCTGCCACAGACCACTTGAGCCAGCTCGCCGCTAATGAGGCTATTAAGATAAACATTGCATTAGGTATTGATTGACACATGTTCACTTTATTCATTACTAGACCCGTGTTTTTCTTAATATAAATAGGTAAATAGGATCCTATGTGTTAATATAGGGTCTTACCTACCTGCGAACCGAATATCAGCCAAATCCAATTACTATTTTTTGAGTGAAAGAGTAACAAATATCCAAACGTATTCGAAATTTCTAACATATATAAAAGAATCGTCAGAATGTATGAAAAGTACCTATTTAGGGATTTATCACGATTGGATATGTAAAATTACAAGTCTAAAATGCCTAGTTTCACATACTAGTGACTTTAACACAATGTGGGCTTAATACTGATAATATAATTTACTAAGATTGCTTTTCAACGTTAATGAGGAACAGAAACTATTATACCCCTTGTTCTATTTTTAACGAGTTTGGTCGACGTTAAAAACGATGGCTTAATAATAATAAGAATGAATTTTCAGTTCTTGTAAGTCTTTGATATATGCATGCTCTCGCGCAACTCCTCGGTGTGTCGAGTCTTCAAACGCTTAGAGGTCATTGTACTATACTAGTGCGTATATATAGATGTTTGAACGAATTTACACTGCGTTTATAGTCTCTATATCACTGATTTTCTAATAGCTACAAATAAAATGGCATTTCTATTAAATTCTATCTCTACACGTTGCTTTCTTAGAGATCTAATTGTTTCTATAACGTAGCAACTAGCAACTAACGTTAGATGTATTCCAGTTTGCTAGAATATGATCCTTGACTATGCGAGCTCGCTCACGGAATATGAAAAAATTTAATGGCGTTCATGACTTCATACTGCCATCGATTAATACAAGCACGCACATCGAGAATTGAGATAAGATAAGCGTGTCCTTGGCGAGGCTCTACTAATAAAAGCGTTTTTTATGTCTAACTTTTGATTTATCTAACACTAACGACTAGCCCCGGCTTAGCACGCATATATTATGCACGTATTATACATATATAAACCTTCCTCTTGAATCTGTAAATTTTATTTTAAAAGATGATTTTTCCTAGTTACTAGTAGAGTTTCTTCTTTCGCCGGGTTAGTTCCTGAACCGGTGGTAGGCAGGTTTGCCTACCACAGGTTCTGAAGGTATTAATTTCAAATTTATACAGAAATAAAAATCATTTTATTTTAATCACTATCTATTGAAAAAAAACTGCATGAAAATTAGTTGTGTAGTTCTATAGATTGAAACATACATACATATATACATACCGACAGGAGAAAGCGACTTTGTCTTATACTATGTAATAATGACGATAGCATTGATGACGAGTTATGTTATAACAAAAAGTCGGTTAAAAAAGGCTCCCCTTTCTCAATTTAATATAACTGGGCTTTGTGTACTACCTCGTTTTTGTTAAATATACCTAGATGATTTATTTAATAATTCTACTTAGTGTAGATTTTTTAATGTACAGATACATGTCAATGCTTTCGACACTTTCTAAATATAAAAAATATAGATATGTCTTTTTACACATCTCCATAAATAAGTAGAACGTGATGTCTTAATTTTTTTAATTTTTTGCTTGCAATCAAGAATCGTAGGTAAAAATGACATACAAAAAACAAATGATCAACTTATCTTTATAGGAACTAAATAAGAACTAAGATAGGATAACAGTATCTTAATTCAGTATTATGATTACATTTAATCCGAGCGTGGACAATCTTTTTTTATTTAAGACGGGCCCCGCGATTTCAACCCCGAAAAGTTTAGTCATGTTGTTTTCGTAAATTCATCTTAACATCAAAAGCCTAATTTATGTTTTCCTTATATTTTGCAATAAGAGTTTTTCGAAAATTCTATTTAACGTTTCGTTATTCTCTAAAATGATCAAGAAAATCTGATAACTTATCTAGATATCTTCGGTATTGATCAGTGTGATATGCATATTTTAAAATAGAATTTTTTTCCGGTAATTGAGATAAACACGACACCTAGAATACCTACTTCCAGTATCTTATCGTACGGCCTTACATCTAAAAGTGGATGATTCAGGTGTTATTTTGATAACGACGATAATGACTTTAAACGTTTATAATGGAACAATTATGTTTATGTCTTTCTGTTGGGACTAAAAGACATCCCCTTTTTTTTCTTCAATATATTCTTAATACTCAAAACGCTAAATATAATCAATACTTTATATTTTTACTTCTCTACTCTGATACTATTAGTATCTTAGAAAGATTTAACTGTTCGTTTGAGAATTTCATAGGCTATTTAATATTGCACTAAAGTATGGGAACTAACCAATTTTTAAAAGCTTTTTAATCGTCTTGTATAAACGTATCATAATATTTTGTATTTAAACAAACTGTGACGTTTGATGAAAACCTATGCAATGAATACCTACATTAGTAATTTTCTAGTGTCGCGTCAGATGTACTTAAAGATACCAAGTTGTAATCGGAATTGCGATAATTTACCGCCATTATCTTGATAAGTGGATTCTACGTAAGAATTCTCAAAATGCTCTGAATACGTTTGAAAGGTATTGTAGTTGAACTGTTTACAGAACATTTCGAACAGTTTATACTTACCTTATATATTACATAACATTAGATAATACTTACCAATGACGCGGTCGGTATAAATATGTACTTTGAATGATTGATTTCAAAATTTGTAATAGGAATAGATGAAATGAGTAATGTTCCTTAAATTGATTACAATTAACGTAAGAGTACCTAAATATGTATTATAAATTCATTTAAAGAATGTCTCGGCATATCCTTTCTACCTAAGAAAACTATTGCAATTTCCCATCTCAGGTATAAACGAAAACGACAGTCTTAACAAAATGAAAGCGCGTAATAACAACGTAGGAAGTACGTTCGTACTATTTGCTCAGGTACAGTCCATCACAAAAATGTATCTCCACATTTAACATTACACAACACCCTAACATTAAAAGATTCTATGAATAACTTTCGTGAAAAGAGAAAAAAAATTCATATTATTCCTAGTTTTTTAAAATACAGGCATTACCAATTCAACCGATGACATAAATGAATGTTCCAGCATTGTTTTGTAATGTTTAATGTATTAAAATACTTTTGTAATCAACTGTACGTTTATAAAATACGTCATATTGTAGTGAGAAAGCGCAGCTAACAATGTCTTTGATTGGTTATTGTGTTAGGTGATAGCAAATTTTAGGTACCTACAAATCGCGAGCGGGTAACACCAGCAAGACAATTATTACGTATTATGACTCTGGATAATCTCTTAAAAATGTGTAAGTTGTAGAAAATTACTTTTAATTTCCTTGTATAAAAACTAGACGTTAGAAAAAGAAGAATATATACACACAATTCATACTTCTTTCACCAAATGAGTAAATATAACTATAAAAAAGAATAAAGAGCCCTAATGAAAAATAAACTGGCTCTGAATACAATAGATCGTGACGTAGCGAATGACGTGTAAGGTCGTTTGAATATGTAACTATTTATATACTTATCTACATCATATATACGTCTAAGCTTATCTACATATATATTTAAATGTATTTATAACATTTTCAGGATTTCCCCTATAAATAGCACATGCACGTTTGATTTATTCTCGATATCACCTTATAAATAATTCAAGACGAGTGTAAACTTCTATCCTGTCTATCTATGACGCAAGGGGTACCTTTTAAACGTTATTTAAACTCTTTGAAGAAACTATACGCCGTTTTTTAATATTAAAAAAGAGAGTACGAAAGAAGAGCATATTCGTAGTATTAACAAAATGACTATTGTACTAATTGTAGGCGTATTGTTTGTGGGTGACTATGGTAAATTGGTGGTTTCTATATGCATGGTTGGCAGCCCTGAAGCTGGGTAGGCTCGAAGCGATGGGCCTGCGCATGCGGCGTTCACGTGACGGTGACGTGATAAAACACCGTAAGGTCTGTAAGCAACCGAGTTTAATCGATGGAACTGGAACTAGTTGTTGCTCACGATTTCGTCCCTAGCGATATCTATTATTATTATTAAGAAGTTTTTAAAAGAATATACTCTATTAAAGTATGAACTTCAGGGTTAATTATAAATTTTAGTTTATTATTATGGACGAAAAAATTTACTACTTTACCACATAAGATGCATAATTTTCCGCGTTTTTGTATATTTTTACTGATGCTTCGCTACTAGTCTTAAGGGTTAACCCTTATACCATAAAGAAAATAACACAACAAGAATGTTTCAATTCGAACCAATTTTTTTTTTGAGATAAGCGCATTTAAGCAAGCAATCAAACTTTTTAGTTTTATAAAATTAGTAAAGATATAACATTTTGTAACTTCAATATGTCACTAGCCTGTGCCATTACGTTTATTAAATCTTATATTAAACGTAAGACCCACTCTAAAATTCACACAATTTTTGATTACATATTATATAAATACTAAAGTATAAAACGATAGGTATATTATGCTAAAACGTGTATATCTAATTCGAAATTGTAAACAGTTTTGTTATATTGCATTGTGAAGTTTATTTTAATAGCACTTATTTTGATCCGGTGAGTACGTTAGGTACGTTATTTCGAGAAAGTGAAGGACACATTGCATAAATCTATTACTAATACATACATATTACATACAGTTAACGTCTGGAGTCTAAATTCTTTTTGTTGGTTAGGTTTGAATAATTTTCAAAACTTTTGGTGCCTACTAATCTTGGTAGAAGTACTTCCACATTAATACCAATTTAATATTTTTCTTATTCTATCAACCTTAGCACTTAAGTTTCTTTTGAGGAAAAATCGAAAATTATTTAAATTCCAGTAGGTGAATTCTAGGTTTAAGTTCATGAAACTACCTAGAAATCGTTTTCATTTTCCCTTAAAAAAAACACTTTTTATTGTAAAAAAAATCACCCTATATTTTTCGAATCAAATTCAAAATCAGTGTGTAGGTTTACATAAAAACTGCCCGACTGATGTCAATTGTTTCAAAAATGTTTTAACGTCGTATTACAGCATCAGCTTTTTCGCGGCTAAAACTGGATTACATCGGTCTCTCAATCAAACCTTAATTTCAAGTATGTTAATAAAGCGGTGATCATTTTTATATTAATAATACTTTATATAAATCATTTTCATATTGACTTATTCCCATGAACAGAATACAGGGGGTGACCCCGTATCACAATTTCGGCGCCATTACGGGGTAGAAACCAGACAGTTACGTCACATTAACCGGTCTGTAAATGCGCATTGAAGTACTTTCCTACTCTCATCAATGGTTTTAATAGTATTAAAATATTTTAATGTGTAATTATATAAGTTACCTTCTTTTATCTCTCTGGTGTTCTTTTCCAAGTTTTTTTTTATATTTACATACGTAATAATTCTTATGTACATTGTTAGAAAAATTCAAATTGAAATAATATTTACTTTTTAAAGCAATAAACCTTTTCTAACCGATTTCAAAAAAGGATGAAGGTTTCTCAATTCGACCGTATATTTTTTTACGTATGTAAATGGTTAAATCTAAAATCTAAATCTAAATCTAAAATCTAAAATCTCAATGCGCTAGTGTAACCCGAACTTGCCAGTTTCTTAATAACTGCTTCACACATTAATGTATCGAGACTTTACTTGACGACATTGAACTTTTTTATAAGTATCCATGGAAGTGTATTAATTAGAATGACCTTATAGGTCGTCCTCTGTGTGACTTTTAGGGCAGCCATTGATGTAGAACGCGGTAGGGATTGTTCCTTCCGTAATTCTCCGCCAAAACCTTGAAAAAACTAATCATTGTATCACCTAATTGCACTTCTGTGGGAAGTGGGCCAGAGCCATAATTCAGCTACATTTCATAATTTATTTCCTCACTGAATTTTGTTAGGAGTACCTTACATTTAAATGCGTACAACATATGGAATTCGCGAAAATAGCGTGTCTTTCTCCTAAAATACTAAAATATTTAGGTCAAGATACAACGCGATCAGACGGTTTTATTGAACAGAGCTAAATCGCACGATCAATTATACCTACAGGTTTTGCAGCTCATATGGCCGATGTCGTTGGAAAGAGATTCCAGACATAGAGTTACATTACATAATGAGTGTAGCGGAATTAATTAAAGAAATCCTTTGTCGCCATAAGTGGCAGCTTCCGACATCTAGTACAAGGTCATGTGACACTGTTGGAGTGACGCAGGTCTTTATTTAAATTACTTCTTTTATCAGTTTTACAAAAGTGGGTTAGAAACTGAAATATACATTGATACATACAATAAGTAGCTGACTAGTTTATATTGAAAAATGAAACCTAACCTATTGGGAAAACGACAATGTAACGATATTCCTTACTTGAAGTGAAATAATCAATCTTTTAACTTAGTAGTAGTAATTTAAAGTTACCCTTTACCTTATACCTAATAACAATATTAACGATTAACTTATCGTTCACAACCTTATGTTATTGCCATTTTTTATTACATAATTTATGTTTAAAAATAAACAGTTCGTAATGAATATTGATAGCTCGTATGTCAATACAGGCCTCTTCAACATTAGTATATTATTTTTGGCAGCATCATTGCTAGTTAACGTTCAATTTAGACGCCATAATTACAACCATGTCAAACGCACCCAATGTCTATATTTACTCAGAGGCGAACATTTTTGTCTTCTGTCCAGATTTCAAGATCAGTTGCACGTATATTTAAAAGTAAATATTTGAAACTTTTAAATAAGAAACGAAATGTAGAATATGATTGAATGAATCGAAGTAAAAAATACAATCATTCAAATCATGATTGGCAATAAATGTCTCAATTGAGTGTTGCCATGACATCAACCTATGTAACTTCTCGATATATCTTAAACAAAGAGATGTAAGGATACTTTCATGCTCACTTTTGATTTATTTATTATATGGTATTTATTTAAACATTCATATTATGTGTCTATTTATTAAACATTAATCATATTGATGAGCTTAAATTTATAAAAAAATAAAATTAAAAAAGCCAAATAACATGTTTAATTAA
>JADANM010005835.1:4498418-4510497 GCA_026213755.1 Eurema hecabe
ATTAAAATTTATGTCAAATTGACACAGAAGAAGATTAGATATTGGAGTAGGATTCTAGTATTGTAGTTGTTATTTATAAAGGCGAAAGGAACTTGGCAGATATTGTAACACCGTACTAACAATAAAGCAATATTATTAATGTGTTCTGCGTAACTTACAGGAAAATAATAGTCATACTTAATGTATTATCTTGTGGAAATTTCATGTCATATTTCTGTCCTTAAACGGGTTATATCAGGACCGTGCAAACAAAATAAGCGATGAAGTTTTGCTTTATTTTCCTATTGAAAATGAATATTTAACATACATTAATGATATGTGTAAACTGTAAACTATAACGTTTACAACCTAAGGTCAATGAATATTAACTATCTTGTTACCGTTTAGTATTCACAAAAATTGAATGTATCAAAGGAGGTATCAATATTAATACGACGTTGCTCCTTTAGCTTATTGATCGATATTTCTGAACAAAATATCGCTTAGCCTGTTTTCCATAATTTGGCACGTGTAATAAACGATGTGTATCATTGTCTATTGTATTGAATGGTTAAGGTTACACAGCGGAGTTCACGTGGCTCAATAGGTAGGAAGTGGGTTCGCGCTCCGCTGAGCGTTGATCGGTTGATAGATCCTTCAACTTTTGATCCTCGCCCTCGATTTCTGAACACTCCTCTCACTGTTCGTTATCTACAACAAGTGCTAAATCGCTATTATCCGGCTCAGATTTATTGAGCAATCTTGATATAGAACTGCAAATTTCATCCACAACCTATTATTATCAGTACCACAGACTTCTATAAATAAGTCATTTTAATGACACATATATTTCCTACTACTGTTTATACAACAAGAAACACGTACATACGTATTTTTATATCTTAAACAATGCAAGTTTTCCTCGTACCTACTCAGGAATTAAAATCTTGCAAATGTATAGGTAGGTACTATTGATATAAATTCTGGTAGGTATAAAAATTAACTGACACATCATTTCCTTGAGTAGTAATTGCAGTGTAGAAGTAAAATTGCATAAAGTTATATCGTGCTCCACTTACCGGTTAAAATCGTAGGTAATACGGATAACTGTTATTTTTCTCTCCAAATATGAAACATTAGCACGGCGTAGTTAGTGGATTTCTACTTCGGAATATAAATTATATGAAGTCTGAAGTATCATATTAGAATTTCACTTTATAAAACTTCGAACCAACTTGAAGTACCTACGCTTAAGATTCTATAAATTTTATCTTACATGTAAGAGCTTTGGAGGATGAGAATGGAGTTTAATCTTCTTCACAATGTAAATTCGGAAATGGTTCTAACTTCTGTTACATATCCAAAATGATTTTTTAATCTCGTGTGCGGCGTACTGCGTACAGAGCATATCAATCAAATCCTGAAAATGCTAATTAACAGCCGGGAAGTGAGTAAATGGTTAAACAAACAATTACGTGTACATTGTATAGACTTGATAACGTGAATACAATGAATAATCAGTTACGTACCTCTAATAATACTGCAAACAGAGGCCAGTTTTGGACTCAAACTAATATTTTTCACACTCGATTGTTTTTCATCACAAATGTTCGATGTAGACTTCATTATTATGTATTATACAAAACCAAAACTTATAATTTTAAACAATATCTCTCAAATCGGTAAAGATATTACCTACATATATCAGGACATAGGGTCATTAATACATTAAAAAGTGCAGCCGCAGCGCCTATATAGTTTTATGCTTGATAAAAATTATTGAACTAACGTATTTAAAATTAAAAATAAGTGGCAAACAGTTTGGGACAGTAATAAAAGCGGAGCGGATGAAAGTTCAAATTCGACAATTTGGCTTTTCGGCATTCTTTTCAAACATTATCGAAAAACAAAGTTAAAATACATTCTTAAAATACTCTCTTTAAACGTTAAAAAAGCATAGAAATCATCTCATAAGTTTTTGAGTGTACCGCGAACACATAATGAATAACAAACGAAGTCTTAGGATATTGTTTTATAATACGTAGTGATATATAGATTGTGTTTACAAGAGTGTGCCAAATATCTCATTCACCTAAACAGAAAAAAATGCTGTTATTGTCAACTTTATATTTTAAAATAATGTTTTGTTATTTGATGTAGGTACCCAAAAATCTGATCCAAAACGTCAGAAATTCATAAAGTCCCTCTCAGACTTCAACACTTCAGATAGCCTGTAGCCAGATTAGTTTAATACAAATGAATTTAAATATATTTTTAACTATTAAAACGTAAACAACAAAAGTTACAAGTATGGAGAACATTAAAATGTGTTTTTCAAATTTGAACATTCTAAATCCGATGTTATATTTTGTCGTGATCTATTAATTTTTATATTAAGTGTCAGAGTTATGATTATATTGTTGTTTATACTTTATAGTTTATATCTATGGGCTATGCATATTTATAGTTCGAAAATAGCTAGATATTTTGGTAGGTGTGTCTTACATTAAGAGTTCTAATCTTTATTGACCTTGTTTAAGTGTTTGTCTGCACTAACTAGTTGTCGGCAAACAGTGCGGCTTGGTGTCGTCACAGATCGCGAGTACTTTAACCATTAGTACCTCGTGACGAATACAATAGAAGTTATTATGTCAGGGCGCACTATCCTCATCAAACATCGTGCTGTCAATTGTTGGCTAAGTTATTTGTTACACATTTCAATTGTCACGATTATCACGTAAAGTTCTAGATTCTATAAAACTCGTATTGTAGTTTATATGCAACGCAATATTTCCTCACTTCGACCGTCACATGATAACTTATTTCACTGGTTAGCCTGTATTGATAAAAGATGTTAGGTGTTACGTATTTATTGACAGTATAAATTATTTAGTCCACTGCTTGTTTTATTAAACTAAGTAAACATGGTACTTATATGTACATACTTCTAAGTTTTTATACGTCTTGTTCATACTTCAAATTCCATGATTTTGTTATGGGTGAATAGGTAAATATTTTGCAGGTTAGGTGATAAGGATAGTTATGATTAGCGATGTTAAAAGACGATATGATACTTATGAGAATTCGTAGGTATACTCATATTCATAGGTATAGAATAACTGATACGTAAATAACATCTGCAGATCATGAATTAAACTTTAGTGGAACGACTGATTCCTTCCCAATTTATTGTTAGAAACCAGTTCAATCCGGTATAACCACGACGGCCCAGTTGATTACCACCGAAGCGGAACATTTTCAATCTATAAAAGCTCTTGACCTATCCCATTTAAAGTTCAAATTTGTTTGAAATATTTATAGGTTAGAGAACACAACTGCTTAGTTGAATACAATTAGGGGAATGAAATTGCATGCATACAATACTAAGCAGTTGTATGACTCACGGCAGTATAAAGGGGTAGCGAGTAGTCCCGTCGTCCAGGCAACAGGCACTGGCAGTCGAGCTTATTGTTTGGGGTTGATTGAGGTAGTGAGAGAAAGTTGCAAGAAAAGTTATAGATAGCTAGTTTCATTCATGCAACGTAAAATAATAAAATAAAATGATACCTATATTCAAGATACAGGGTTTTAAGGATATCAGTCGCGCACGATATTTAGAGCGAACGTTTATGAAAGAACATAGGTACACTAGTATCATCACTTTACAAATAGTCAAGCGATTACTAATTCTTAGCCTAATTTACAATTTGCCTTACGTTTAAGATTGTTACTAAAAACTTGTGAATGCCATTATTTAAGTTTAGAGATAAGTCGCAGAACTACTCGTGACTTGCTTCATCCTCACACGGGAGCGTTGCCTATTTATATCCTACCAAAATAACTGTGGCTTGATCACGTGGCATAAACACGAGTACATCGAGCCCCTCAGTTTAGTGCCAGATGGAGACGTCATAGAGACGTCATAATCTCCAAAACATAGCCATGTTTTTTGATATTTATGTAGCCACATAAATATAAAAAAATGCAACAATTTTTTTGGACTAGACATTTGTTCGATATCATGCTCTGATAAACCATTATGATCCATCAATATACCAGTTCTCTCTATAGATATGATATTATGTGATATATAAACTAATTTAAACCATAATTTGTTTCAGAAACCACCTCAACTGCGGCCGATGATAGCCGAATATGATCCTAAGAAAAAAGGAGTCAAAAATGACTTGTCAGATGTTGTTATGGTCAAGTAAGTTCACATGTTCTAAAAAACTATATCGAGGATGTCATTAGATCCGCTCATCAGTGTTTATAAGCTTTGTATGCATTTTCGTATTAATAATTATCAGATTATAGAAAATTTTCTGATACCACATCCTATCGATATTTGCTTGATGTTGTGAGAAATTAAAAATATGTACCTACATAACGCATGCATCATAGCTTAACCTCATAAAAAATTTTTACTAGGAAATTTGAATTCAGAAAACAATAAATTAAGACATCTGGAAATTGTCTCATTATTTAATAATATGCATATATTTTTGTTCAACAGGGCAATGAAAAGAAAAATTAGAATACCTATAGTTATTTCTTAAGATATACTATATTGCCTTTTTTTTCATACTGGACTCCGAAGTCTATTTGTGATGACTATATTAATCAATATGTTGTCGTTAAAATGGTATTTTATATTGTATGTTGACTGTTAAGTACTTGCTCCTTATACGAGCTAATATAATGCTCGTCGCCGTTCGGAGACGATCCGGGAAGACGTGAGCTGCTTCCACGAGATTAAAGTCGTTCGACGACCTTGATCATCTCGCTATGGACTCATACACCGGTACATCATTCCATTTTATGGTTTCAATTTATTTCATTTTTGTTTGGTTTTGGTAAAATATTTGAAATAAAACATGTGTATTGTGAGAGAGTCGAAGCCGTAGTCGTTGCGTTTACTGTATGTGCCTCGCCGGTTTCGTTCTTTCATGCGCCATCTCTGTTCAGGTTCGGGATTGGCCCATTGTCCATCTTTTTGTACAAATTTAATTTAGCTTTATGTATCGAATACGATATTGGCATTTTCATTAATTTTCTAACGAAAAACTTTTTCAAATTTAGATTTCATGTTTAAACTTCTCAACAACGTAAAGCTGTATTGAATTTTGAGATTGGGCCATTTTTTTTGTAAATGCCGAAGCTTAACAGAGTGAAACGCACTTGAAAAACTATCACTTACATATTGGAGACCATAATTAATTAACACACATCACTTAAAAATACACCTCTACAAGTTTATCTTAGTTTCGAGTTTTCGCGGATAGAATCAGTGTTACACCTACAAAAATACACATTTTTAAGGCATACATGATTAAGCGGAAATTTAATAACTATGTATTCATTCTTGTAAGTTAGAACGCGGTTAAGGATAAAACGTCTGTAAAACTAGTCAATGTCGCAATTTCCGTTATTTAGCACTTCGGTTAATAAATTAGGTTAAAGTAGGATAGGTAAATATTTCATACATAATATATTTTCGGAGTTGATAAAGTGTAGGTAATTGCAACATGCATCCTTGTTTACAACATTACACCGCCTCACACCCTATAATGATTACATTCAGCTTCATGGACAGTGCTTTTTATGTTTCACCATCTCGTTTCATTTTTTTGTGCTTGAAAATAAGTAAACAGAGTAAAACTACACTGTTATTCACTCACTTCTAACTTCCACATTTTTAAACTTTACGGCGCTATTGTAAACAGTTGCATAATATTTTGCCGTTAAATAATTTACAGATACAAAGTTGATCCAAATGAAATCCCTGTCGAACAACAGGCGGGGTCTACCCTTCCTCTTATGGAAATACCGGGTCGGGATACTGAGGCAGATGAGGATTATAACCCATTTGAACACAGAAAACTGGCGCATCCAACATCGTTAGTATTATTTTCTTACTCTTCTTAGTCTGTATTATATGTATAAGAATTTTTCTTTCTCACATACTCGTTACACATTTCTTACATATGTTATTCTTATTTCAGGGATTTGGATACGTTAATTCATCTTCTAAAAGGTTCATTGGGCAGCGGTATTTTAGCAATGCCAATGGCATTCATGAACGCAGGCTTGTACTTTGGTCTCGTGGCGACATTTTTGATTGGAGGAATTTGCACTTATTGCGTTCATGTACTTGTTAGAACCGCTCATGAATTATGCAGAAGAATGCAAAAACCATCTCTGGGTTTTGCTGAAACGGCTGAAGCTGCCTTTCTATCAGGGCCACCTGCCGTACACAAATTTTCAAGGCTGGCCAAGTGAGTAATAGAACTATACATTTTTAATATTTGTTCCAAAAGTTATTACAACTGCGTTATTTAATTTAACTTATAATTTTTTTGTAAGATATTTAATAAAATATACATTTTTAGGGCAATGATAAATTGGTTCCTGGTCGTCGATTTATTAGGATGCTGCTGTGTTTATATTGTATTCGTTGCTAAGAATGTAAAGCAAGTAATTGATTACCATGCAAAAGATAGCGAATGGCTCCCGCACGATCTCGACATCAGGATATACATGGCGTCCCTCTTACCTCTGCTGATCTTAATGAATCTTTTAAGGAACCTAAAATATTTAGCGCCTTTCTCGATGATTGCAAATCTTTTGGTTGGCACTGGAATGGGAATCACGTTGTATTACTTATTCCAAGACATTCCGAGTCTAAGTGAGAGAAAGCCATTTGCAGGTGTCGAACGCTTGCCTACTTTCTTTGGTACTGCCATTTTTGCCTTGGAAGGAATCGGTGTTGTAATGCCTCTTGAAAACAATATGAAGACTCCAACACACTTCATCGGTTGTCCCGGCGTTCTGAACACAGGCATGTTTTTCGTCGTATCCTTGTACGCAATAGTTGGATTCTTTGGATATTTAAAATACGGAGACTCGACAGCTGGCAGCATTACATTGAATTTGCCAGAATACGAAGTGTGAGTATCTTATTTACTTATTAATTAATAAGGTTAATAGTGTTTATATATTTCTCTCTCTCTCTCTCTGTTTAGTTTTATACAATTTGGTCCGTTCGTTCAAGACATTTACAAAATTACTTTAATAAAAAAAATACTTTAATTTCAGGTTGGGTCAATGTGTAAAACTAATGATAGCTGTTGCCATTTTCTTCACATACAGTCTGCAGTTTTACGTACCAATGGAAATCATTTGGAAAAACGTCCGCCACTGGTTTGGTGCCAAGAAAAACCTCGCAGAATACAGTATTAGAATAACTATAATCATAATGACTGTCTGCATTGCTATTGCTATTCCGAACCTTGGTCCCTTTATATCTCTCGTTGGTGCTGTTTGTCTCTCCTTCTTAGGGCTTATTTTCCCAGCTGTTATTGAAACTGTCACATATTGGGATCGACCCAACGGATTAGGGCGCTTCAATTGGGTTTTGTGGAAGAACTTGTTTTTAGTTATGTTTGGAATTTTAGGATTCCTAACCGGCTCTTATGTCAGTATTTTGGATATAGCCAAGGGAGAAGAGTAAATCAGCAAAACGTGAGACTAAGTTAGTATAGGGCCCAAAATAAAGTTCATTAAGGGCTATGATTTTTCGTAAATTTTCTATGCTTCATATTTTTATATAACTTTATTAAAAGTGTAGATTCCCATTTTATTTCTGGAATGCTCAAATATTGTTGTTTGAGATTAGTAGTATTTACATATAACTAATTACAGCGCGACAAGCGGGTTGTGCTTTTTACGAAATGTTTAGCCCCGAATCTCTATAGCCATTTGCCTAGTTTTAAGCAAAACGTAGATACATTAATATGTGTGAGAATTTTTCTAGTGCATTATTGAAATGTGATAATTTATTAGGTTTAGAAGCGTAAACTTTTATGCATTAAATATAGAACTTATGGTTTATAAATAATGTTATCGTTTAGAAAACGTTGACAATATCAATTAGATTTAATCATAAAATTGTGTTTTATCTGCACATGAATTTGGCATAAGTAAAGTATGTGTTTACGTTTTGGTGTATTTTCAGATCATGTTTTGTGATACCTATTCATGTAAGTGTAAACTTATAATAACAATATTAAACATGTGGCATTTTGATAACCAAACAACAGACCTACTTTTATTTTTTAGCAAGTAAATAATGTTATTAAATTTTGGTATTTCAATTTTAACTTTAGCATTTATTTTCTATATTATTTTATGTTTCAATAGACTTTTAAATTGGAATTCATCATCATAAATACATTTTTAATTGAAAATATAAGAAATTGAAATATTTTATCTAGGTATCTAAGTTATGGTTTATGATTACAATTTTACATGGACGATGAAAAATAATTTGGATACCTCCTTATGAATTCTTTTTTTAATGTGTCACATATTTTGTTCAGTAATAATGTAATAATGTGAAAATAATGAATCGTTATTTAAAAAAGCAATTATTTTGTAATACTATAATGAAATAGAATGTTAGCTAGTAAGCTAAAACGGTTCCAGTAAAATACCTAATGAATAAATTGCGTGTATGTTAAATTAATATTACATACGTAGAATTAAACCTTATTATGTTCCTCTGAACGAGTCAAGCGATTGATATTTATTTTTTTTAACTCCGAGAGATTGTGATTTTGATTGTTTCATATAAGCTTATTAGTACATAGTTGTGAGAGAGAGATGTTAAACAAAATTTTATTTGGCTCTTTTGCCCAGTCGTTAATTTCCAAAGTTCAATCACAGTAATATTTATAGGAATATTTATAAAAAACAATTTACTTACTAAAAGGAAAATTTTTTGTGAAATTTACTGTAACTACGAAGGAAATGAAACAATAAATTTCATTATTATACAATACTGCAGTCTAGCTTATAAAAGGTCAATTCATTAAAATCAGAGTTAACTATTTTTTTAAAAGTTTTGCTATTTTCTATACTTAGTGAGTATCTATAGTTTTAAAATTGTGGAATTCATTCCCGTTAACATAGACATTGCAAAACATTTTGTAACAACGGTACCAGTTTGCTCATACTATCATACATATTATGGTTGTTATGTTAACAGTATTAAAATAAAACACTATAAAGGGGATTTTCGTTTTATTTTTAACATTCATCTTAGCTTACCCATATCGTCAAACACTGGTAAGTTAGAAAAAAATTGGACATTACAAAAGTAATCGGTATAACTAAATTATGTATATGTTCACCTACTTATAAATCTAATAAAATCTAAAGTAATATAATAAATGTAATAGGAACACTGTCTATTTGTACCTATTTTGATAATTTCCTTATATTAAATTTCACTTATTATTACTATTAATATTATACATAAAAACTTAACAAAAGTGCTTGTTACTTTAGATATCTCTCAAGATTGATGAGCTGCTGTAAGATTTCTAGAACTGATAAAATCTAAAACTAAATAAATCATAATTACGATCCAAAATAAAAGCAGTGTTTTAACTTTTAACTTTAAATACTCATAAGAATTTGAAAGTGTAAACACATAGGGGGGGGTATCTACACCCCTGATGAGTGTTGACACATAATATTTTTTTGCAATAATAATGGGACTTTTATCATATACATATAAATTCATTTTTGCGACAAAATGGAATAAATACATAACATCATGTTTCTAGCTATTTTAAATTAAAACATATATTACATAGTACATTAATAACCATTATAAAATTATTATTATTTTTATTTATTCACAGATGTGTCAGAGAAAACTGTAACAAGAATTAGAAAATGTAAAGGTGATACTGAAACAGACAGTGATGTTTCTTTGGCCGCTGATCATAATTATTCAATAAGAGTGAATAAAACATTATAATTCTTTTTTTACCCTATTTTCTCATCTTTTCCCCGGATGTAGGTAGAATACCGCATAAATTGAGAATAATTTTTTTACATACCAGAAATATAGTAAGTATGTTGGGAGACATTTGGATAAAAATGCATAACTTTTGACTTATCTAAAATAGACCTGTTTCACTAATCTGAACTATTGCTGTATGAGTTTAAGTAATGAAATTACTGCCTATCCAAAACGAAAAGCTTACATTATTGTTTTATAGAATCATCCAGGAAATAGTAATATTTGAAAAATTATATTATAATATGATAGATGTTGAGTAGGTAAAATTTTATTTATAAATGGCAACATTATGTCACTCGACAACAGCGCTGCGTCTGGGGGACTTCTTTCGTGAAAAGGACAATCTTTATCATTTTCCGATTTGTTTTCAATAGGCTATTTGACACTATTGGAAATATGCGTCGAATTATCGCCATCCTAGTAGATAGTAGTGTAATAAAGCGTATTTAACACAATTTAATAGAAAAATATGCATGATTCATTCATATTTTACGAATAAAGTTCGAGATATTTTTCAATATGTCTACCACCACAAGAACGCTCTCTAACTAGTTGTAGGGCTGGTGACGTCACTGGGGAAGTTATTAGAGATGCGTCGTTGACATATTTATCGTTAACGAAAGTAGACCGTTCATTTGTGTTCATGAACGCGTCAATCAACTAATTCAATTCAACGACAAGTCGAAACCAACTTTAAATGTTTTTTTTTTATCAACGGTTCAACATAGACGTCTTACGTATGAATCACATGTAGTAATGCGTAAATTTAAAACATGAATTGGTTGAGACCAGTTCATTTATTTGTTGATTAACACTGTGGACCGCACTAATTTAAGTTTTATAGCAATAGTTTTGGAATATATATATTTGTATGAACTGAATGTAGCTTAGTGAATACATAATACAAAATGGATGCAGGATGCCTATAAGAAATATTTGTATACGCTTTTGTTTATCTTTCGTTTCGTTTAAAATTCAAATTTTTTGATTTTGAATATTTATTTCTTGTTTATTATCTTCAGTGATTTACGTGCGAAGCCAACCTTCTAATTAGTTTTAAATATAAGATGCCTAAGAAAAGTTTTAAAATTAAATAATTTATGTAATGTTTCAAATAATTAAACAAATTTCTTATTCTAACTAGTAAATATTTTAATATAAACTAAAAGAACTCAAAATATAATTATATAATTTTTAATATGATGAATTTAATAATATGCCTCAAAAGTTTCATTTAAATAATGTTTTAAATTTACGCATGGTTACATATTGTGATTCGGTACAAATTTAAGACGTCTGTGTTGAATCGTATACCTTGAAACACTTAAAGTTGATATCGAATTGTCGTTGAACTTAACTAGTTGATCGACGCGTTTATGAACGGTCTGGTTTAGTAAACGAAAAATACATCGACGACCCCTCTCTACATCTTTGTGACGTAGCTCGGTCAATATGCGTCGGCCATTAAAGAGACAGCGTTTTTAGCGCCAATTGTAAAATTCAAACTTTAACATTAAATTTTGTTAAAAGTACTGCACGTTTCCCGGAAATATTGATGTGGTGTGTTTATTATGCTCTAAAGAACCATTTAAAACTGTTTTCAAAAATCAGTCAAATAGCCTATTGACGTTATATCTGGTGCATTCCACGCCAAGCGGACAGGTAAAAAAGGTCTGTGGCGTTTCGATAACGGAACGTCACTGAGTTTTGGCGGGAATTGTGCGGAACGTCACTGAGTTTTGGCGGGAATCTCGATTGAATATTCCTTTTTTGGTGCATAAAGTGATTTAATGTATGATTGTGATAGTGTATCATGCAGTAAACTAGCTAATAAGTGTCCAAGAAATGAAGAATTCATTTGAGAGCGCTTAGTAGCGCCGTTCCGATTGCTCCAAGATTCGTCTAGGTTCTTCGTAAAGTTCACTATCACTTTACGAAGGGCAGAAAGAAATGAAGTGAAGTGTAAAAATAATAAATAAGATATGACCTAAAGGTCTTTGTTACCAGGTCATTAAATTAAATAAAAAAATTAAATAAAAAGGAACGTCACTTCACTCCAACAACACTAATAATGTGTCAACACTAGATATGTCAACTTACGCCCGTCGCCCGCCACTTTGTAACTGCCGAGAGAAGCGAGACTGTAAATTGTAATTCGTATATCATAAGTTATATCTCAAATAAATATTAATCATAACTTATATTGGTGACCCCGCACGGAACATC
>JADANM010005835.1:4519361-4591037 GCA_026213755.1 Eurema hecabe
AAGCGTAAAATTATAAAAAAATTCAACCCCTCGCGCAACCTTTTGGGTTTAATAAAAAAAATAAGTCCCCAGGCTCTAGATCATCTGTGTACCAAATTTTGTTCTAATCGGTTCAGTAGTTTTAGCGTGATGGAAAGACAGACAGACAGACAGAGTTACTTTCGCATTTATAATATTAGTATGGATTATACAGCAGATCTAAAAATATATTACAAAAAGATTCATTTGTTAGACTTATTTATTTTATCCAATTGTATCTAAGTAAAAAAGGTGTGATAGACTGAGTGACTTAAATTCTATTTACTATGGATGGACTCTTAAATTACCTGAAAAAAAAAGTTAAATAAAAGTAATGAATACATGAGCTATTTAATGTCCCAAAAATAAATAATTAGTAGTCTATTTTTATATGCTCTTTATATTATATATATTTTTTTTGTTTGATATTTCAAATATTTCCAAAATTCATGTAAATCTTAATTTTGCTTTACCATTCTTGTTATTTTTCGGTAAAAGCTTTAAATGTTGCAAGTTAAAGTCTAATAATGAAATAATTACACCAGTGACATTTTCAGGATTCATTGTGGAGTCAACCATCCACCTCACAGGATTTGATATGGATGCAATCTGCACAGAGGCCTGATTCGAGAGTCAATAATAGTTTAAATATGTTCTTTTGGGAATCACAGGTAAGAAGTTTGTAAATAACCAATAATTAAAATCATCATATGTTTTATGGGATCTTGTTTAAATTTCATTACATTGTTACCCTGCATTGAATATATATTAAGTTATAAATCATAGTACCATATCATACAGTAGTAACAAATGAAATGGAAATTAAACAACAAAGATTTTTTTAAGTAAGGATTCTGGAATGCGATAGTCACTGCTTAAACGTTCAGTTTCAATAAATCCTTCACAACAATAGTCACTTGCTACAAGCTTTTAATATAGCATTTGCATTAAATATATTGTATGGATATTGAATCTTTTATAACTCATTTTATAAAATAATTAAATAAATAGATAATTTCAATATCAATTCAATAATTGTGCTTTATCACATCTTTAAAAGGAATCATGAACTACTGCTTAAAATGCTTCATTATACTAAAACCCCTTTCAAATAATAATATTGTTCGAGCCACAGGATCAGCTACAACCAATTAATTTATGAAAGATTTGTACTTCCACTTAATAATATAGAACCAAAAATTTAAACATAAAAATTGTTATAACTTATAGCTCTCTTACTTATGTATCGTTAATAATATCAACAACCAAGAGACAATGTATGATACAATTTAGAGTTAAACAAGCATTCTTCTCTAATTGGCATGTTATATGTTATTTGTGAATAAAGGCAATAAATAATTGCCTTTTTTTCAATAAACATTACACATTTTGCTAAACTATTAAAACTTGTTTAAACTTGCGGCGATAGAAGTAAGTTTTATTAGTGTTCTTCATAAGCCTTAAAAATTCATGATTCCTTGTTTGCTTATAAAACGTTACTCACATATCTAGTGTTCATAATATATATCAGTATTGTAAATTCCTTAAAGCTTCAACATTGTAAGTTAATATTTATGGTGGGTCGGAATTCTTCTGGGTTAAATCAATACTTTACATATATTGTAAAGCACAATGTTCCACATTATAGGCTTAAATTAGAGAATGTATTAATTAAAAAATGATACTTCTGCTATGGTATATGTGCATTTTAAGTTAAAGTTGTTTCAAAGTTAATGTCCAAAAAATTTCAATTCGTTAAAATGCGTATATTGTTAAATTTCTAGTAAAGACGTACATAATTTAAGTTCGCTACAATTCACATTTTAGCGAATTTAGTAATAATTTTATGAAAATAATAATAAAAATTTATATTTCTTAGTTTCGAGCTCTCTATTTCCGGCTTATTATTTGCTTATAATTTCATTTTTACTACAAAATAATGTCTCGTAGAACAACGTACATGCAAGGAGAAAACACAACATTATTACTTTAATATACTGCTTTAGAGAAATTTAATTATCATGTCGAATTCTCATTAAGTACCTATGACAATAATATTTAATTAAGTAATAACTGCACAGACACCTTCCAATACAAAGCATTTACAAATTATACCTTTTACGAGTATAAAATAACCCACTACATAATTGTGAATCAACGATAAAAAATTAATCAAAATATCTTTTTAAAATATGAAGAAGATTGAAAGAACTAGTTAAATGAAGGGTGAATTATTTGCAATGCGATAACATTTATTTTGAAATTACATTCTATTTTACATTTTTGTAAAAACATTATGTTGCTTTGCTGCACCTTAGGTCGTGTTTCTTAATGTATAGTTAAACATTTGCCTGACAACTATTTATATATTATTGGTGTGAAGATAATTTCTGTCCATATTCTTAGATTTCTTTATAGTTTGTTTTTATTTGTCGTTTTTTGGACGACTGAAATCAATAAATATTGTTGTTTTTTCAAAATATGTATACCTACTTTAAAAATAGTAAATTGTGGCAACATCATTTTAGAAATATTTACTTAAATACGATACATTGTAATTACCATGCATCGAGTCAAAAGTATATTGTTTTTGTCTTATAATTAATTTTAGTAAGCATTTGTAATCGTCTGACACTATTTAATTTCGACAAGACAACAAATCTTTCAAGTGCGCTTAAGAGATTTCGAATCCTCTCTTATGTAAATTAAAACGAATTCTACCCAGTTCATGATTCCTTTTGGAAGTATTGTACAAAAAATAGTTACGTTGAACAATTTTTCAGTAAAAAAGAAAAATATGTAAAACAAGCTCGCTACGAATCAAGCCCGATTGAAAATAGAAGGCACTAAGATTTGGATACATTTACTAACTGAAGAACCTATTCAAATGCATAAATTTAAATCATTAGGTGTTGTTTACTTTATTCTAGATTATAAATAATATATAAACAGAAAGAATACTGTAAATATAAGGATCAAAGAAAGTTGACTATCTTACCTCACATATTTGTTGTAACCTTTGACTGGTAACATGGTTTTATGTAACGTAACTGGTGATGAGCGGCCTCAGAGGCCGCTGCTGTATATGATTCACAGCATAAAAATATATAAAGTAGCTTACTAGTATTTAAAGCAAATAAAACTACCCTATAGACCCTAAATGTAATTTTAATGAATAACTTACTGTCACATTGGTTTCAAAAAAATAGTCACAACCTTCGTGGTTTGATTTGAACACCGCTGTTTACATAAGAAGACCAATGAATATGTAGGAAAGATACAATTCAATCATACCTTCAATAGTAACAAAGTAGTGTAGGTTCAGGATGATTTATCTACTGTATTTCAATTGTATGTCCGTGATTTTTTTTCATTTGCACGCAATAATATTTCTTCTAAGATATCCGGACTCAGTATTTTTTCCACGGAAGAAAGGTATGTCTTTCGTCGTGTTAACTTCGACTCGGTTAATTCGGTTTGTTCGCACAGCTCTGCCCCCTAGGACCAAGTTTTGTCAAAGAAACATCTAACTTATCTTGATACAGGTTTCTGACTGCCGATTTTCTTGAATTGGTTTGTCATCTTCAGAAGCACTTTTTTTCGATATGCGAGTTGTGGTCACTTTGCTGCAGAATTTTTTGCACGATTTTTTTCAGCTTCCGATGCAATTGAATTCTTATGCCAGATATGCTTTAATGAAAGTATTTTACACTACATTTCCAACTCTCGACACTACACTTATTTTTAGGAAATACGGAATTACTCGTTCTTGCTAGTAACTGTAAAAATATGACAAAAACATCATATTATGAAATGATGTTGTACCGTTTGCCCGGCCTGTGTGACCGCTTGTCACCAGTTGATCTGTTGATGTTATATAACTAGAATTCATATTTGATTTTGACAACTAACACTGATCAACAAGGTTTTTACTCAATCAAATCTGATTTGAAATTTTCCAATAACCATGGTTTGTGACGGCCATTGCAAAGGTATGTTAAAGTTATTTATATATATATGTTACACTTAGTTGTATACACTTAAACAGGAATATAATAGAAAATAACATAAAAAGTTAATACTCTTTGTAAATACAAAAAGTATTTAACAATACTGTGTTATTATTCCAAAGTGGTCTGTATGTTTGAGATTATTGTACGGATGCCGTCACAAACGTCTCTTTAACCAATATTGTCTTGAGTAAAACCCGGTGTTATACTATAGTAATTGCATTAAGAAAGATTTAATTTTGTCGATCAGTGCATTATGAGAGTAAATTTCAAATATAAATACATTATCATACCAGTGTTATAGACTATGCAATTTTTGGACTAAAAAGATAATTACAACTGTCAAAGTTCAGTAACTGTTGTATAGTGTTGTTGTTAGATATAATAGTAAGAAATAGAGTACATATATTTTGTTAGTATTGTTATTTTTCATAAGTTTTTTTTCTTTATTAACTAAATACTACTTAATTATAAAGGTAAAGTGATTGTGTGCCTGACGACTACTGATTTGTGATTTATTTATACAATAAGACGTAAGAATGGAGCCCACTAGGCTTATATTACCGACTATATAAAACATAGTCAACGCAAGCAGATTATTTGGTCATTACTTTTTTAATGATCAATTTATAATATATATATAACTGAAGTATCTTCAGGGAATATTATTATAAAAGTTCGTAAATAATATTATTTTATACAATTTTCCTACTATACAATAATAATCCATATTTGTTTTATGTAGGAAAATTGTAAAAAGTAAGTCAGGCAGACCCATGTTATTCATATGATAAGACATATTGCTTTTGTTTAATTTAAGATTTATAGTCCGGGATCCCTGGTACATTTTTCCAATTGATTACTTTACTATCAAGCTAATTTTTCGTGAGTAGCTTCATTTTGATGAGACACCCAATAATTTCCTATACCAAACTCTGGATTGTTGTAGCTAACAGAGGTAGCAAGGATAAAATATGTCGATTTGGTGATTCTTAAATATTTATTACTAACTGATTTTTCTTCTGTAATATCTCAAGATAATTATCTAAATTACTTAAAAAAATATTTGTCCTACAAAATCTATGTTTTGATTAAAGAGTCCCCTCTTTCCAACATGTATCGATAACGAGGTCATCGTAAATTATTACTAAACAGCTGATTTTAATTTTTTTGCTTAGTTAATTATTAGTATTATTTAACAAACATTGTCCTACAAATTTCGTAGTACGTTTTTCCGGTCACCAAATCGACATATTTTATCCTTGCTACCTCTGTTAGCTACCACAATCGAGAGTTTGGTATAGGAAATTATTGGGCGTCTCATCAAAATAAAGCTACTCACAAAAAATTAGCTTGATAGTAATCAATTGGAAAAATGTACCAGGGATCCCGGACTATTACGCAAGTATGATAATATTATTTTTCATAAGATAAGCACGAAAGTAATACTTTCGATAACGTGGTCTGTGACCCATGGCGATTAATTCGTTCGATATTTTTGGTTTTGTTATTTTTTCATATTATATTTTTATATTTCTTTTTATGTCTCATTTGTATGAAACAAAGTAGTGTAAGGGTTTATAGTTTATGTTACGACGCGTTATGTTTTGGTTTGTAAGGTTAAGCTTATACATTCTATTAGTTTATATTTACTATTAAAGATATCATATACCCTCTAAGGTCGATAACCGGTCGCTCTCGGTTCGGTTTTGATCTGGTAGTATTGTTATAATAAAAATACGATGATTCTATACCAACTTTACTGTTACGGGAAGTATAATTTTGATTGCACCTTGTTTATCTTTTAATAATATTTTTCCTGAGATCGAGACCGGGTCGCGCAAAAATTAAATTAAGGCCCAAATTCGGCCTTAGGTTACGTTAAGAACTTGAACTAATTTTATTGTGTAGTTATCATCTAATAATGTTAAAAATATATTAAACTAAACAAGACTAAATTTAAAATTATCTCTTAAAGATTCTGATAATAAATTGGCTGTTTTTTTCTAAGACTGACGTGGTGATTAAAGACTGGCTATGGGATAAGAAAAATTAATAGTGAAGTTGTACATTTTGCCAAAGTTAGTTTCGTATTTATATGATGGTACAGCAGGCAACTTAAGTTGCGTTGTATTTTTTTATTTCTATACTTTTGATTTTTTGTTATCTATACGTCAATAAACTTTAATACAGTATGTGAAAGTAATTTTATTGTATTTTCCATTTCATTGATTGAAGAAGTCTTGGCTACAATAACAATGTTCAGTTTTCCGTTGATGTTTTATTACAAGGTGCATTATTGCAACATAGTATTTCAGAAATAAAATTTGGTAAATGAAATAATATAACCCCTATGTATCATTTCTAAGTAAATATGGAACAGTTCAAAAGTACACATTCATTTTTTTTAGTTATATGTATATTTTTAATTGTGATTATGATACTGTGTAAAATAGCGTTGTAGAAAACAACCAAAATAATTAAAAATCTGACGAGTTGAGATCCGTTATTTACTTGTTTAGGCTTTATATTTTTACACTAGAGCAGATCAAACACTACAATAAGGCTGAAAGGGATAACTCGTTATGATGTGGATGTGCAAACATAAATATTACCCTGACATATATAAGGTGTGGTTTTTAATTTAATATACATTGTTGGGACAGTTGCGAGAGATCTATACTACTCAAAAGAAAATAAGGGCTACCACGTTTTTAGATTATTTTCATGATTTTTTAAGTTTTAGAGGTTGACTAATGATTAAATTGCATAAATTAATTTATCCTAACAGCATAAAACGATGAAGGGTTTAAAAAAAAATACACCATTTTGTGCAAACAAATTGTATAGAATAAAAGTTTAGTTCATAAAACAAATATGAGGTTTTGATTGATTTATGATATTCTTCAATATTTTAGTTCGTTTCCTCGTCTTCTGATGCCCTCTAGAAGCCTGGTTTATTTACACACCACCAAGGGTATCACTGCTATATGCTAGCTGTATTTCGTTGTGCACGGGTTGTTTTGTCTTTTAAATACTGCATTTCAATTAATTGCCTTGAGATTAATCACACATGTGCTCAATGGGTTTGAGATCCAACAGTATTCGTAGATCAGTGCAACGCCAGTATACCAGCCACCTTTGGGGAGTCTCTTAGCCTCCTAGCTGTATAAACGCGAGCTTTGTCGGGCATCAGATGGAATCTTCCGAAATTTTTTTGTGCATACACACGAACACACGAAGTCTTATGACCTCCTCGATATAACGGTGAGCTGTATTTATGCCTTACTTAAGAATTGCAAGCCGTTTTTGTCTGATATTGAAAATCCTCCCCACACCATAACATAGACGCCCCTGATCAGTCACTTTCTTGGATATGAGCATCTGAAAGTTGCTTCCTATCACGCTACGATACCCTATAGCGTCAGTCAAAACAAAAAAAAAAAATATTTTCCACTCATCCCTAAAGAATACTGTAGCCCGTTCAGTCTTTAGCTATTCAAGTTAGTTTCGCTTTGCCAACAATAACCGGCTGGCGCAATGAGCGCTGGTCAATAGAACCGGCACCACACCTCCTGGAGAACACCTTCTCTCGTAACCGATCTCGGCTCTCGCGTAACCGATTCCTTATTGTTTGATCGCCTGCAGCACACAGTTTTGTAGGGAGCGCGCTTATCTGCGCACAGTCAAACGCACGTAGGGGTCCTCATGTGTGGTGGTTGGATTCCCGTATCCTGGTTAATTACCTTGTCTCTTGATATCGATTCCAAGCATTCTGAATTGCTTGCTGGGAAAAAACTAGCTGTAACGCAACAAAACGCTGCTCATCGCCTCCTTGTGGCAACACTATTCTTGACAGAATCATCAGTTTAACGTTAAAATCCTTCTTAAAATTGGGTAAAATCAGGTGGCTACGAAAAATTGGCAAAAAGTACTTCGATTACACAATTATGCAAGTGAAGCACTCACAAATATGTTTTTATACAAAAACAGGTGAAAACGTGTAAAAAAAAAATTATCACAAAATTATCGAGTGGCCCTTATTTTGTTTTGAGTAGTATATATTATATTATATCTACTCAGGTCTACGAACAAATTATTTTTGATTGCATATACATAAAATTGTGTAACAATTCAAATAAATACTAAACATGCTTAGGAACTAATTTGTGTGACTAACAATGATGCACTAACATTCTTTATTTTCAAGCAATGCATGCTTGTTCGTTCATAAAACACATTTATGTATATTTGAACGTAGGTAGTTCACAGAATAATTTCTGTATCATGTTCCTAGTTGTAAATGCAATACTAATTTCTTATATGTATATCGAAGGCTTTTATACACCAGGGATTAACTGTTTTTTTATTTTACAATATACATTCACATGGAGTAAGGTTTTAATGTGACGTGTTCTGTTTTAGCCATCAGCAATTTCTTCCAATTCTATCTTACCAGAGGAGATAGCGAAGGAAATGAAAACCGAAGATGAAATTTTAGCGCAGCTTCGTGCTACACAAAGCATTCCTATGCCGCAGTCATCGACGGCCACGCTTGCGAACACACCTAGCGTTGTCAACACTGAACCAACGTTCCCTAAAGTGCCACAGACTCCGGATTTAGGAGAACTTCAAAAGCTAATGCAACCCGAAGTCAAAAAGGCTACTCCCCCACCGAATACTGATACGAAGGCAGAAAAAGATACCGCCGCTACGGTAAATATGATTATTTTAATTGTGTACTGCAATCAAAAGTAATTTTATGGTAGATAGTCTAAATACTATAGTAATGCTTAATATAAATATTTTTTAATTTCAGGAAAAAAATGTTATTAAGCCGGAAATGGAGGATAAAACGGACACGGCCGTCGAGTCCGAAACCTACAATACTAAAGTACAACAGACTCCTGCCAAGGTTGAGATAAAAACCCAAAAATCCGCAAAAAATGACCCCGACAAGAATGCTAAAAATAAGGAGAATAATGTCACAAAAGCTAAGAATAAGAAATCCAAAGATGATAAGAAAGACGATTCTATTGAAATTAAAGTAAAGGAAGACGACAGTGTTAAGTTCGCGGTAATATTACTGTTTTTTTTTTAATATACAATATTACTTTTGTAGTTTTTATTAAAATCAAATGTCTTTACAGAAAAGGTCAGTGGAATCATCGCCATCTAAAAGTAAAAAGGAAGAGAAGCAAAATAAAAAGGACATTGAAAAGGAAAAGAGGGTATGTTCTATTATTGTATACTAGCTGTGTCCCGCGGTTTTAACCTTGTAAAGCTAGCCAAGGTGGAGCGGTACTTTGAGATTAGTACCGCCATATTTGTAATAAACTATAATCACATTCAGCTGGTTAAGTTAGTATTAAAAAATGTTAATTGAAAACATTTTTCGGTTTGTACAGGAGCTCGTAAAAGATGGTTTTACAATCGTGAAAGGTGTAGAGAAAAGTAATAATGGCAAGGAAAGTAAAAAGAAAGCGGACGAAGCTAAGGCTGCCGAAGAAGCCGAGCGCAAAAGGTATTTTATACGAGCATAATAACATGTGATTGTTTTGTGTCTTAGTTATTAAAATTAAAATACGAATATTTTCGATCACATAGGAAAGAAGAAGAAAGATTAGCGGTTGAAGAAGAGAGAAAGAAATCCGCAGCAGCTGTTGTAAAGAAACAACAGGTACAATATAATATAAAACATTTATAATTATCTATAGGTTTTTCTGTTTCGGCGGGCGAGTTAGTTTTTCAAATAATTTATACATTATAGGACAGCTTTATTATGCGTTTCTCACCAAATTAAAATGAAACAATTTTTAGTTTACGGTTTGAAGTCGCACAAAGTAATGTATTTTCATTTAGTAATATACGAATTTGATTAAATAATTATTTCATAAATTTAAAGTCGGTTAAAACGAGTTGTACACTGAGATTACCCAGCTTGTAACTGTTTTCCATTAAGGAGCAGCAACAACAAAAGCAAGCTGCGGAGTCGGTTGCCAAGCGAGCTCCATGGTCAGCCGTGGCCACACAAGCTACTGCCACCAACAAAGATGGCCTGACCTTGGCTGAAATACAGCGAATGGAACGAGAGAAGAAGCTAGAACAGATGAAGGAGCAACAGCAAATGATGCAAATCATAGCGCAGCAACAAGCTGCTGCTTTAGCTAGAGAACAGGTCAGTTATGTTTCAAACTTTATTTCGTCGCCCTCTGTTAAGCTATTAACATACAATAATCGACTTTTTACAGGAGATGCAAGTTGGTTTGGGTTGGGCTAAAAAGAAAAATACAAATTCCAACACTCAAGGACAAACGTTAGCCGAAATTCAGGTAAATTTGAATTGTTTGCCAGTTGTTGCTCATGCCATATTCCTTTAAAATGTTCTCGTCATGCTTAGCTGATAATAAAGTTTTTTTACAAACCATGCAATCAGTATGTTTGAATTAAATGATAATATATTAGGCCGAGGCGCGGAGGCAGTCAGCAGCGGCCGCAGCGGCGGCGGCGGCGGCACAAGCTCTGGAGGAAGCTCAGGCTTTGCCGCCTCCCGCCTCCAATCCGATGCCTTGGGGCAATAGCGCTAACGGTAATACAATACACATTTGCAATAAATATAATGGTAACTTTTATACATTTGTTTTTACATTGAAAAAAATCATTTCACATCATTTCAATGTTTTCATATGATTTGGGCTCATGGAAGTTCACAATGGAACAATTCAAAAATCTTGTTAAGACCTCAAAATGAATGATGTACAACATTCATTTTGGCGAAGCTCACGCCGCAGCAAAGCATATACTTCCAAATAAGAAATTAAGAGCCATTATAATTAAGAAAAAAATAGGTTGACTCCACTACTTACTAAATGACTTTACATTTGGTCAAGTGCATGTCAGCTTTTGTATACAATAATCGTGTCCTCAGGTGGCTTCTGGGACACCCCACCGACTCCGCCCGCCAAACCAGAGCCAGTGAAAACGGAACCTCCGAAGTCAGTGGACATCAACAAGAACAAGGTGAAAGCATCGAATGTCGTTAACACCAGCTCTCAGAAGAAGGAGACCACGCCGGCCATGGAGTTTGATACCTGGTGCTCACAGGCTTTGGGAGCTTGGAGCTCGAAAATTGATGGTCAGTATTCTCTGTAAATAAACAATAATGATAATAATACCTCAGAAACAATGTTTTTGCTGTTACTACTGTTGGATGAAAACATTTAGATTTGCACTTCTTTATGGTAACTTTACATTAATTACATGGGCGCAACTTTCTTGAGGATATAATATATTTAATTTAATATTTGTTAAAAAAAGCATGAAGATGTGTAGATTTTTTTAATAATATATTCTGTCAACTAATTCAACATTTTGGTATCCTACTATTAATATTAAATATATTATTTTTCTAAGATTTCTTTTTAATTTTCTTCTAGTGCCGACATTCGTGGGTTTTCTGAAGGATATAGAGTCGCCATATGAAGTAAAGGACTATGTTAAATGCTATCTCGGCGAATCTAAGGACTCCAGTGATTTCGCTCGACAATTTCTTGAGAGAAGGTTAACTTATTTTTTTAATAATTGTCTCTATAATCGGTGGTCATGTTATAAAGTTTAAAGTAACATAAACCTTATTAGTATATGTGGAAATTATTATGAAGACAAATTTAACGAAGCATTTGATATGCCAGGTCCAAACTCCTTCGCGTGGGAATGGTGACTCCGTCTGACGATCTGTGCTCGCCGGCGCTGGCCATCAACCCGCGCAACACTTCGGCATCCGACTATCAGGAGGTAAAGGTACGATAGATACCTACCTAAATCATTGGTGTTGTCTATTGTCCTGTTTTTCTATTTATACATTTTAAAACAACTGTTTTTAAATATTTGGTTTTTGATTTAAGTGAAATTGGTCATACAGCTAGACTATCTAGAATCGATGTAACATTATAGGCAAAAGGTGGTTTCTAGCAATTGATCTACTAATTAGTTGAAACACATACTATTTACTCGATAATAACGCTAACTCGACCACCTGCTGGCTTATTAGTTATTGTATAAAAATAATACATTAAATATGTCTTAGTCACTGTCGCTTGTAAAGTGGTTATAAGTAAGCTTTTACATATCATATTTAATTTCAGAGCAAAGGCAAGAAAACAAAGAAGAACAAGATGATGAAAGTGGACGCTCGCATATTAGGTTTTTCCGTGACTGCGGCCGAGGATCGGATCAACGTTGGCGACATTGATACCGCCTGATGCGCAGGCGCCGCGCCCCACACGCCGGTGACGCAATAGACTTTACGCCTATCTACATATAGAAAAAAAATATTCCTACCTAAACCGAAGCTAACTGTTATTAAAAACGCAACTGCACCAGAGCTTATTAACTATCATGTTGATGTTGAAAACTTATTACTGCTCTAACTATATCTAGGGTATTAATATGATCCAATGAACAGAATGTGTATTGATTGAGACAGAAATTGCAGACATTGGTCCGACCTTCTTATAGAGCATTTTCTTAGAATAATATTCTGTGAACTAAAAGCGAACATGGTCGTGTACTAAGTGTTAACGTGTAATTGCCCCTGCGTGTGTACTGCAAATACGCGTTAACAAGTAACCATAAGATATTTGCTAACTAACGCAAAATATTAATGATTAATTTAAAAAAGCTTATTAGTGTTAAAGCATAATTTAAAATTATTATTTTTGCCTTAAATATAATATTAGCGTTCTTTAGCAGGTTTCGCTCTTAAATGTCGGCCAATTTCTGTCTAGCTACTCTTAAAGGGCTAAGCACGAGTTGTATCAGTGTGTCATTACATTTAATATAACTTATATTTATAAAATAATCTGGCAATCTTAAAATTTCCAAAGCGACTGAAACTGATATTAATGCGCTTAGCTCTTTCATGGAAAGTAGCATTTTATATTATGTCAATTATATTTAAACTGTGTATTTATTGCTCGATTTTCTGGTTGAGTGGAGCGCCTGAACAACTTCGACAATCTAGTGATATGATATTTTAAGTAAGGTTATAAGGAAGGAGACAGTATTTAAATGTTTTAAAAGCGCGCTCGTCTCAATTAACACTCATTTGTAAGTAGCAATAATTTGTGCTTCCCTATATCTATTTTAATATATTGTGCAGAACTAACTAATCACGCTAACTTGCAGGCTCAATGGATTTACTATATTATAATATCTAATGTCAACAAAACATTCATATACAATAATAACGTTAACACATTTCGTAGACATAAACTTAACAGAAATGTCATACTCAATACGATATCTTTAGGTGTTTGTATTGCCTTTTAGCTTTCACCACCAACTTTCAATTCAGCATGTATTTTGAAGCCTTTATTGCAAATATTATATTGATGAAATAGATAATGATTAATTAGGTTTTTTTTATTTGCTTGATTGTCTTTATAATTAAAGTCCCACTACACACTTGTGTCACAATTTTACTGACTTGGAATATTAATTAACATATACAATTGTAAACGTTGTGTAATGAACTAGTTTTAACTTAATTTATATCGAATATTGCGTTTACCTAGAAATCTTATAGGAAATTTTATTATTTTATTGTACACACCCAACCCAATTTTTAATATTTAATGTTTTTTGTATTATTTTGGATATACATACTTAATTTATAACGAAGTGCAATATTTTTGATTAATGGCAACATATAATTTTTTACATTCGTTTTTAACCTGTTAACGTTCAAGCCAAAAGATTGACGATCCCAATATATATACAATGATTTATACTGATAAATTACTCGGACATCACAGAAATTAGAAAATTTCGTATTTTTTAACTCTCTAGGAAAGAGTTTCTTTAATACTGATATCTTAATCGCAGTTTGTGAACCTTGGAACCAGTCATACTTAAGAGTACACATTTGAACTCATTGTAACATAATTTTAACAAAACCAAGAATTGGTACGATTCAGAATGAAGTTCTAATTTTATATGTCTTTCCATCATTTAAAACGGCAGGTTGGAATTTTAATCAGTTATAAAATAATTTACTGTATATTATTAATTTGTTCGTTTATATGTTCGCTTGCACGTCCCTGTAAATTGGTGTTTATGTAATGATATAAAGTTAATGAACTTAACTACAAATCTACGTAAAATAGTCAACGTTTTGCATGAAATATTAATTAATTGATGTGAAGTTTGTACGCAATACATTTACAAATGTTCGGAATTTGACTTGCGCTAGAACGCGAGTTTTATTCATAATTAAACATTTTTATTACTTTTATAATATAAATATTGGTGAAGTTAGCGCGGGAAAGGTTTTCATGCAAATAATAGGTCAATTTGTATATGAATTTTTATTGTAATATTGATACGAGTGTGTAAATTCTGTTGCGTAACTAATAATTGATATTTCTATTACGACTTGAAGTGTATTAAACTTACAATGAACGTCTCGTATATTTGTCAAAAATCCATGTAAGACGTAGTTTAGTCAACTATTTTATTATATACAAATAAGATAAACGATAAGTGTTTTTATTTTATAAATGATTTGTTTTAGAATCGTTATTATATAACTTTTCGTATAATTTAACTGAAGCTCTCGATTGTCATAATATGTTGAATAAAATTCACGATCAAATGACAGCGATATAATAAAAAAATTGTTAATGTTAAATAGTAGATTTTATCCACAATTCGTTGTAAGGCTGTATGGCGTGTTGTGAAAAGTGGCGATATAACTTAGTAAAATAGATTTTTTAAAGATTTATTATTATTGATGTTTGTGGTAGATTATTCCTGATATTCTTCGTCTATCTCATACTCGTTCCATGCATTTTATAAAGAGAGTATTCATCTGTTCATTATTGGGCTAACTATTAAATGCAATTATATTTTACGTCTTTTTCATTATTCAATTTAAACAAAAGTCTTACAGAAATTTTAAAATGACATGTAATAACTGCATTTCCATCAAGTTAAGCTAGTATAGATTATTATTAGACATTGCATGCCGATGGAATATTCACTTTTGCATATGATCGAACGACAAATGAAATTCGTCTTATAGTAGTTACAACGCTGCCTTGTTGGTAAACATTACTGATTAACTATTATTCATGTATCACCAGGTTTTTAAAGAAGTAATAAGTGTATTTGGTTCACGTGAAACTTCTGTTAATATTTTAGAGTTAAATAAAAACTAAACAATTTAAAGTGTTTCATTTTACCGCCGCTTCGGAATCTAAAAACAGTGTGAAAAATACCGATGATAAACATTCACCTAGACTTTACTGAAATAATTTCTTGGGCTGATAATTATTCTGGCTAGTAATCATTATTAATTCTAATTTTGTTAATGTCACAGAACATATTTAACAGTCGCCAAAAATAAATACAAAGGAAGTATATTGAAATATTTTTAATGATTCGGCTGTTAGTCTATCCGCAGCGACAGCGTCGTCGTCGGCGTCGCCGGCAGCTGCGCTTGCGGCGGCGACGCCGGCATCTGCACCGTCTCCTACGCCGGCCGCACATTGCTCGAGCAGAACTCTCTAAATACCGATTGCCGTGCTTATTAAGAAACCCCAAAGCTGCACTTCTCTTCAATGTCTCCTCCGCTCTTTTTGTCAAGTTGTATGAACTCCAAACATCTCCAAACTTATCTTGCAAGTATTTCGTGATCTCGTAAGGCGACACGCCACTGCCTTTGTCATCCAAACGGCGAAAGGCGCTGATGACCAATTTGGCCATATTTTCATCTTGCTGCTTTAGCGACTCGTGTGACATTTTATAAAAATCTTCTTAACATCATTAATTTTGGTATATACTTAAAAAATATGTTATAATTTTGGTTGTAACTACTTTACGACAGCAAATTTTCACATTAAAAATATATGTCATTTCAAGGTTTATTTTTCAGATTTAATGAGGTTTTTTTATTAACGGACATCATCACTTTAAGAATAGGAGTAAAAAGTTTTAAAACAATTTTCATTGCGTTGTCGAGGGCGTCTTATACATGAAGCACTTGCAAAAATTATGTAGAATTATATTTAATAATGAAAGGTATTACGAAGAACTCTAGATCAAAAAACGCAAATTCTTCAATACGAGGTCCAAAAATATATTTTTCAGTTGATTGTATCGGGGAAAAAGATATTTATTTAAAAAAAGAATATACACAACGGTTGTTATGGACAACAACTGTCAAATAAAAACCATTATGAATGCCTGATTGAAATCCAACGTTTTATATATTTATTTTATTTTATATGTTCTGTTGTGACAAAATTTTCAATGACTTCAGACGCAAATGTGGATATGATAGAAGACAAGCCAGCGCAGGCAGCTGGGAGGCTTGTTATTGAATATTTAACAGAAAACAGGGATGGTGCAACGCTGGCAGATATTGTGCGGCATCTTCGCGATAATCATGGAAAAGAGCCATCGGATGATTTAAACAAAACGGTTCAGACAATATTGGAAAACGGAACAGCGTTAGGCTTTCTGGAAAGGAAAGGGTCACATTTTATAAATTGGCTGGCGCGTGGCATGCGTTGCCGTCGTCGACGCAGAAGGAGCTGCTCGCGACGTCGTTGTCGACGTCGGATACGTAGACGTAGTCGTCGCCGATGTCGACGGTGCTGATCACGACATACCGTCTATATATAATAGACACATACATCAGATCGAAACTGCTGTGTGAATGTTCAACGAACTACCTATGTTTTTTGTTTAGACACGTTGACGTTTTCGTAATTGTTGCTGAAGACCTTTTTGGAAATAAATTTAAGATTATTATAAAACTTTTATTTATGTTCAAAAAAATCCTTGCGTGAGCAAGTTTCCTCCTGGGGCCAGAGTAATTTAGTCCAATTCAACCCTATAAAGACACAAGTCTGCGCGTTTACCGTAAAAAATCACGCGTTGTCGTAACAGCTCTGTTTCAGAACACTGTCCTCAATCCTACATCCAGTATCGGTATCCTTGGTGTCACCATCTCGAATGATGTTCAATTTCGTAGTAATTTTGAAGACAAGGCCAAGTTAGCATCTCAAAAACTTGGCGTGCTCCGCAGATCGGGGCGGTATTTCACTCCAGGCCAACGCCTGCTGCTATATAAGGCGCAGGTTAGGCCTCACATGCTGCTGTCACCTCTGGGCTGAAGCACCTCAGTACCAACTTCTACAACCAAATTCGATTGGTTGACGATACAGATCTTACCGATCGGCTTGATACTTTAGCCTTGCGACGAGACGTAGCTTTTCTCTGCGTCTTCTACTATGGGGAGTGCTCCGAGGAGCTTTTCGGAACTTTACCTGCAGCTGAATTCCACTACCGCACTGCACGTCGCAGGCTGCAATACCATCCGCACCACCTTAACAGTTGGCAGTCAACCACAGTGCGATTTGAACGGGACTTTTTGCCACGCCCCACCACCTTGTGAAATCAACTTTCTCATGCGGTATTTCCGATGAATTATGACTTGGGGTGCTTCAAGAAGAGAGCGTACATCTTTTTAAAAGGTCGGCAACCCACTCCAGAGTTGCCAAGCCCTGCGAGTGTTCATCGGCGGCGATGACCACTTACCATCAGGTGGCTCGCCTGCTCGTTTGCCACCTATGTTGCCACCTAAGGCTGTCTAACAAGGTTTTAGCCGCATGAGGCTTTCCTAAAATTTAACTCATTTGGGTATGTTAGCTTTAATTCGGAATAATGTTTATTTAAATTTATGTATTTCTAAGAACAGCTATTGTGTCGGCGATATAATTTGTTGAATATTTTGATATAATTTGATTTGTTCACTAAAAATAAATTAAGTCTTTATTAGGGCTGCCATGTAGTAGCATAAGTATAACGTATCCCCCAGGACCGGAAGCATAAGTTCTCCGGACATTTCAATACTTTACTTTTTTCATGTGCTAGCGGGGTTAGGGGGGGGGGGGAGCATAGTCGTCGTCAAGGATCCAGCTTTGATGCCAGTGGGCGATAGTTGTGGCCCAAGGATCCAGCGTCCGGGATTTCCCTGGACTATAATTCTCCGCTACCGGACACTCCCCGGACACCTTCCAACAAACTAGGACATATCCGGGGATACTCGGACAGGTGGCAAACCTAGTCTTTAAGGTCGATGGTTAGGTATGCATTGATGTATAATATTCTAGTTCCAGAAACAATTTTAAAGACATTTACTTTAAATATTATTTACATTACAATTTTCTATAAGGATTGAGAATTCGAAATGTTTATATTAGGTATTTAAATAAAACAATATTTTATACATCAAGTTTCTTTAATAGGTCAAGATTGAAAATACATCGTAAATATTTTGTTTTCACTGGTTCCTATGCCAATTAAGAAACAGAATACTTGTGTAAGGAATATAGACAATATTGAAAAGTTTATAAAATAACCCTCTAATAACCTCAATATTTAAAAAACAGTTTATACTTATATAGTAAACTAGTGGTTACATAAATAACCTAAAATTGATCGTATAATATTTATATTAAAATATATGGCAGGTACTAAAATATCAAAGAAAGTAAAGGTTTAATGCAACATTTATCAAACTAACAATAATATGTTGTAGGTGTAGACAATAATTTACTGATGGTAAAGTAGGTACTTATTCACAAAATGTAGGATTTTATGTACCTAAGCAGTTAATACACGTAGATTCATATTGGAATGATTATTACATAGATGTAATAATATATAATAATGGACAAATTAATAGATTAATATATTCAATACATATATGTGTTTAAATTTTGTAGTATAATAACATTTAAGAAAATTTTTGCAACAACAACTATGAAATAGACAATAAATAGGTCATTACAGAGCCTCATGCAATAGGTACAAATTTTAAAACTTATCTAAAAAGTTGAATTCTCGTCTCAAAGGTAGAAATATTTCCCACCATAAAACTGTCAATATAGTACCTACATATTGACCGATTAAAATACCGTTCTGTAAATTTTTGTGAATTTGAATCTGTGATATATTATTGTGTGTGTGACATATTATTATATATTACATCATATATCTATTATCTATGGATACGAAACGGACTGGATGCTCGCTCGATCAGGACCGTTAAATTACATAAACTTAGTAGATTCAATATGTAATTAAACACGTATACATATAATTTGTCAAAGGATATTAATGTCTTTGTTGCAATCAGATAATTGCGTTTTACAATCCTGTAATATGAATCAGTATCATATGTACAGTTTTATAGTAACATGTAGGTACAACTTACATGGTTACATGATCGCTTCTATAACATCGAAATATACTTAAATGTGACGTGACACAAAAACACGCAATTTAACGAAAGAGTTTAAACAACAAAGGCCTGATATGTCGTCATCTCAACATCAAGAAGATTGGTTTTCTCTGGACAAATTGTTGTTAAAGCCTGTTTATTCTAAACAAAATAAGTATGAATTCCTCGTGTAGTTAGATTAATCTGATGATATAATAGTTTACACCAGTCCATTACATGTTTGTTTTTAAATATCTGTTTACTGCCTAAAAACAATTGAAATACCTTACTGCGACTAGTTACCCCTCAGGGCTCAGACTCACTATACATAAAGTATTGACCTTTTGTCGATCATGCTGAACATACTACCTATATTTTTTAAAACAACTTAATTTAGTTTTGATAACATGATATAGATATGTAATTTTTTTTTCAATAAATATAATTATAACTATTCTGATCCCTGGTATAAACGTAAAATTTACGAGTAATTAGTTATCTTTGAACTGATCAAACCATTATAATTCCAGTGTTTCTTTCCAATAGCTTAATAAATTTTATTTGATTTTTTATACAATTTTGTAAACACAAATCTGTTCTAAAACTAGTTAACTTAAAAAATATCATAATATATTGAATATGCTTGAACTGATTTTAAATTCACTTTCTTCCTTCTTGTGTAAGTCGACAAATATCGCATCGCAAAATACAGACGATACTTAACTCTTTTTAATGGAATTTTGAGCAAATTACTAATACAATATTATGGATAAAAGCTTAGGAAGCAATTAGAAGATTATAACGTTATTGGTACTTAACTGATATGTTTTATACATACCTACTAGTTATACTTGTTGTTTAATTCACAAAAAATGTGTTGTTTCTTAAATTTGATGCATTAGATGCAGTGACGTTATATATATCTAATATTTATTTATGTTTAATTTACTTATCTCTTTTACTGTAAGTCTGAAGATATCCGATAAATTCAAGAAAATATTACCAACGCATGTTGCGTAATGGAATGCATTATAGATTTAGATTACGAATTACCTAACGTTTTATAAGACAAAGTCTTGAAATAGGCCACAAAAGTCAGCAGACTAAATCTATATAGATAGGTAGGTATTTTATACAATACATGATATAATTTAGCTTAAATTTACAATTTTAGGTTACAAAAGTAATCGAATAAAGTTTGTAAAAGTTCAGAGTCTGATTTAAGGCAGTGGTCTGAACAACGACTCGATATTTCTCTTTATCTGACACACCGCCTTAGAACATTGATGTTCTATAATAATTAATCTTTTATAGGCCGCACACAGAAATTAATATCGCGTTTGTTCCGCGTAAGCGTCATGTACAGACCACAGACTTATTTATAACATTGATATAACTAAACGGTTTAGAAAAAGACAAAGAAAGTCCATTCATTGTTAGAAATTATAGTTACTACTCCGAAGGCGAGTGCTAGACGTGATATTGTGGTTAAAGAGTTTTGTTGCTACTACTTAGGTATACGACTACTTTATATGGATTGATATAACAATTTTTGCATCTATTTATTAAGATGAAGTATAAGTAGTGTAATATTTATCATTTACGAATTATAATAATCAATGATCAGTTTAAGCACCCAGAAATTTCTTGACTGTATAGCCGGGAACAGCGTACACGAGTAATAAAATCATTGTGGCGATTCCGACTACGAAGCAGGCTTTGATGATGGTCCACTTGTAATTGTGCCATAAGATGTAGCGTAGTGATTTGAGTGGA
This sequence comes from Eurema hecabe, assembly GCA_026213755.1. Classification (NCBI taxonomy): domain Eukaryota; kingdom Metazoa; phylum Arthropoda; class Insecta; order Lepidoptera; family Pieridae; genus Terias; species Terias hecabe. The sequence goes on from JADANM010005835.1 coordinate 4,540,458, forward strand.
TTTAAAAACCACATGAAAGATGCATCGGGCCGGCTGGAACACATAATTATTCTGAATAAATATCACCCATCATAAATAATGTACTTTTTATATATAGTTATTATATGCTTAAAACTTCACATTAAACATTTGGGTATATCTTATTAAATAATAGGCAATTGAAGCCAGTTTACTTAGGTTTCTCCAAAGGATCTGGTTCGCTGCGCCCGAGACCAGCTGGTACATTTTCAGCCTCCTCACGAGTAAGGAGATGAATCTCTGCTTCTACTTTTCCAGTGAGTTCCATTTCTTCATTGTCACGTTTTGTATAGAATGGCCACCAGCCCTTAATCCGTTTTTGTTTAAAAATATTGACCATTGGAACAGAGCCGTCGCTTCGTAACATGTCTAAGGTGCACAGGTTAGAAGATTTAGCGCCTCTTGGAAAACGATTTAGATCTAATGTAAGTGCACCTAAAAATATTTTGATAAAAAATAAATAAAACGTTAAATACGCATTGGACCTTAACCTTTTAAAAATTCCTCTTGAACGTACCCAAGAAATCATCAGCGGAAAAGTGATCAGCATCCCAAACTTGTAACTCGAGTCGTGCTGGTATTTTGCATTCCGTTTCATCCCAGGAAAATACAGACTCTTTTCGTGATATAACTATACGTTCTTCTGCTTCCAAATATTCAAACGGATAAATAAACCGCCAGTTAAAATTTCCTTCTCCGGTGAGCGACCGATAATGAATATCCGTACTTTGGCAATCATCTGGGCCTTTCAGCCATCTATAATACATAATAATATATAAGCCTTAATAGTTACACTTTATTGTCCTAAGATTCTGCAATATTATTTTAACTAGAGCATACCCTTTAACGTAAATGTCAGACATCTTTTCTCCTGTAAAGAAAGCATCATCTTCTAAAACAACATCATCAGTATTCCAAATAATAACCCTCATTTCATATGATTTCGGTTTTCTTGGTGATATGTTTACAGGTTGACCAGGAAGTGGCATATCCATAGGAAACATGTCTACCCACATTTCTATGCGGCCTTGCTCGATACCTTTAAAATACAAGTATAGTAAGTAACCTATAGTAAAAAAATATTGCTATACCTACGTCTGATTTATTATATAATATTAAAAAAAAACCAAAAGCGCGCAAAGTAGGTACGTAAGTTATAAATAGCAAAAGGATGACATCATACCGGGTTTACTAGGATTATAAAGAGGTCTTGTTTCAACATGTTCAACAACGAGATGCGTTCCGACGCGGGGGATCTCATGCCAACGTCGGAGGACGTTTAATGCCATCTGCTCCTGAATTGTATCGGGATTAGAAAATAGCTCGGGATCGTCCATTGACATGTTGAATGTAGTTCGGCCAACCCTAACACGCCCATACTCGTACACAGGTGGATCAATTTTTATATCCTTGCAAAGCTTGGCTAATATTTGCGTAGGCTTCATTGCATCACGCCAGCGATTGTATCCATCTCTAAAAGTGTTGGTATTTGTTAATGACATACTCATAAGTCTGTTATTGTAATAATAAAATACTTACTCATCATATTTTACAGGGAGCCCACATGTAGCCCTGTGTCGACTATAAAAACGATTTTCCAAATCAATTTTCGTCTCACCAATTAAATCGTCTTTTCCAAGCAAATCCCAATCAAGGATTTGTATCGTTAGCATGGAATCATGTGGAAATGTCGCCTCTGTTTCAAAACATCTTCCAAATACTGGATTAAGTTGTTTCGACTGGTAATGTTCCTTGTCACTAAATTTTCGTGATCCAAGATGGAGCACTATATAGGGGTCGGCTTTTCCATTAAAATCCATAGGATGTAAATCTATCGCTTTGACAATATAAACTCTTATTAAGACATGTATCGGTTCGTTACTTGGGACTCCTTGGAAAAAGCCATAGTTAGGATCGAACCCCATTAAAGTGTGATCGTCAATTTCTTTAGATAGGGGCCATTTGTATACTTTAAGTGCTCCCTAAAATTTTTAATGCAGTTTATTTATTAATGTGTTACTTATAAATATTGTTATAGGATATATGTGCAGAGAGCGGTGTCCGCTTTTGCCGCCATAACTAATGTGACCACGACCGCTCTGCCAAGAGCGAAGCGACAGAGAAGTAGAACTTATAAAGTTTTTAATACAAGCTTACCTTGAAAGTACCAACAACACGACTTTCATCTTCCGAATCATCACCTGTTTTTTTACCTCGGTATAATTCAAAAGAATGTAGCCAATCCTTAAATTCTTCATATTCCTGAACAGCCTCCAATTCATGTGGATAAATCTAGACAACGAATTAAAATATTACATTTTTAGAACAAAAAAAAAATACAATAAATACCATAAATAATTCACTCACTTTAGCCAATGTACATGCTGGTATCTCATTATTGTTAATAATTGGTGGGCTTATTTTTGGTTTAGGCGATGCAGTTCGACGTCTCCTTGATCGTTCAGAGCGAGGTGAATGCGAGTCGTCTCGCGGTGATTGTGTTTCATCAATATAATGTAACTGACATGGTTGTAATAAACTCTGTCTCTCCTTTTTGTTTTCTTTTTCTTCCTCTATCATTTTTTCTACAGAAGCAAAATATTTCGTCCACCAATCTTTGCTATTGCCATCATCATCTATAGATGATTCAGAACTAGGTTTTCGTTTTCTGCTTATGTCTCGTTTTACATATCCTGGTGTCTTTTTGCGCATGGGAGATGTAGCACCTGATCCATAGGATGCAGTTCCTTGAAAGTCGTGAATCAGTAGAGGGCAACTTTCTCTGTCGTCATTTGTCAAAATAATATCATCTTGGATTATACGATTAGTATGGAGATCTACATTTTGTAGCTGAATCAATGATTTTTTTCGATCCTCAAGCTCTCTTTCGCGTTTACTTATTGGTATATACATGTATTTATGAATTGAATTTATAGTGTGAGTACCTACTAACGTTACTCTTCCAAAACTTCGACAATCAAGAACGCGTATTGTCAAGGGAGGCCTATATAAATCTTGGTCTGGAAGTTCAACATCAATGAATTTCACAGGATTGGAAAAGTTGGGATTCCGTTTTGTATTTTGTATAATGGATGAATATATAATATGACCGGCACATTCTATGTCAACTCTTGGTTTGTCTACTGAGAGAAGATGAACTCGCTTCAGGTTACGTAAGCCCCAAAATAATATTTCAATCCTATATTTTGATAACGTTGGGCGTATGCCTACAGGTACAGGAAGGATTGGACCTTTATTAATATCAATAGGTGGTTTTCCATTAGGGTCTCGAGGTGTTGGCAGGGCTGGTAATGTCGGCGTACCTTGTTTTAAAGGTATTTCCAGTAACTCAAATGTAGCTAAAAGCTCACCAGCAGCATCGCCTCCTCGAATTATACTATGCCATTCGAGTCGGGGCGGAAATTCAGGCTTTTCATATGTATCTGAGAGTGATAAGATGTGTGGTCTGGCTAAAGCTCTTCCGATAAATTCTGATTTACCAACTTTATCTTGATCAAAAATTTCAATAGATATTGTTGGCGGATATTTCTTTATTTGGTCAATTGTACTATATATCAATATATCATTAAACAGTAACAATTCATCCCAAGTAGGACTCAAAGTTTCATCAATGACTTGTGTTGTTGCAGAGCTATCGCCGATAACAACTCTAGCGAATGGATCAGAGAGTCCTGAAGCATCAGAACCGATTAAAGATCTGGCCTGGTAGACGTAGGCTCTCATTTGAAACTTCTGTAACAACATTAAAATACGGTTAAATATATTTTTTAAGGTTATATTATATGAAACTATTTTCTTTATTTTCGTTGAATGTCGCTTACATGTCTTTCGGAATAAAATATATTTCCGGGAGGACTGGCGCGGGGCCTGTCAGCATTTTTAAGTTCATTACTGAGGGCGTAGCCTCTTGGGAGGCCGTCTATAAAGTGTTTTTTGTCTTGCAAAAGTCCAAGCCAAAGATATACTTCTATTTTCCCAGGAACTGTCCAACCGCTTGGTGTTGTTGCTTTTTTTCCTGGCCACTAAATTTTTTTATGTTATATTAGTTTTAAAATGATCACATTTGTCAGCGTGTATCTACTTTTAAATTTAAAATAATAACCTTTAGAAATAAAGTCTGCATTTTTCCACAAAAGCGGCCTATTTCGTCAGGTCTATCGGAATAAATGAGATCTCGTGCAGGGATACGTTGGTAAGCTAAACGTTTTCCATTGCTTATCATCCAAATGAAAATATCAGGCATTGCATGTTGTGACTGAAAAAAATATACACGATGAATTCAAGATTATCCTGTTCCTTGTTTAATCGGTACCTACCAGCTGACGAGGAAAGTCTTTGAAAACATTAAAAAGGATCAACGCCATTTATCTGCAAGTTAGATAAATTCATCGGAACTTAAAACTTATAAAGTAACTGAAATAACTTACATCTTCGCATAAATATCTAAGGCGGCTTAGGTAAGAAAAGGCCGTTCTGAGCCTATCCTTGACTGAATGTCTTGTTATAACAGCTTTAAGCGTGCGTGCTAAATTAGCAAGTTGTTCCTGAAACATGATGTCGATTAAAAAACTCAATTGCTTAAAAGTTAAAATACTAAAATTTTTCACATAGCACTTACAATTTCATAGATACACAACTTTTGCCTTTCCCGATCGAGCTTTGTATTTCCAATAGGCGGGGCATTATTCATATATTCAATATATTTAGCACAATGAATTGTAACTGTCTCCATAACTGACTTTAAGGCCGCTAAAGATGTATTATCGAGACTGCCATTCTTTTGTAAGGACGTCTCAGCGTCAGTTAATCCATCTTCCTGTAAAATTCGAAATATGTATAACAAATTGAGAGTAGTTATTATTTTATCACTATGAAAAATATTGATATTACTAACCAGGAGATCTATAATATAACTGAGCATGTTGGAGTTATACATTCGCCGACGGTGGTCCGGCCAGATGCTTCGTACGTGCATACACTGCTTAGTGTCCCAGTAAGGCAGGTAATAATAATATCTGTCCGTAGTTTGTGGTTTGCAATCGGGAGTTGTACTCTGCCAATAACCTGTGTCAGCGCTCAATTCATCTACAACAATAAAATACTTATTAATATAAAAAAAAACATCGCCGATGCGTTTCTAAACTACTAAGTATTATTTAAAAACAATTACCCAGAGAATCGACAGCTAAATCTTGTGGTCTCCTCATTGACGCGTGTGGACCATCTAAAGAATTACCGGCATTGCCAATACTGAGCTCAAAATGTATAGGCTTATCAGCAAGGCCTTTGTCGATCATGTTCGCATCAAAAATACTCGCAAATAAGAAAAACTCTTCATTTTTCTCAAACGACAACTCATTTATAGGCATTATTGGTTCCACTTCTATTTCTGATGAAGGACTGTCGAAGTTGTCTATAATCTCCGTGCGTATTGATATTAATATCCTGAAAAGTCGTAAAATCTTTTAATAAAACATTATGCGCAATCGACTAAACGATTAATAATACTATCAAATAAAATAATACAAAGCCGTTTCAAATAAAATGAGATATGTTTTTTTTACCTTGCTCTGTATGAGACACCTTCACCCATACCCTTATTTAAGTTAGAGGACTGGTCCAACAGACCACAATCACGAGTAGAACCGTACAAATAAATATATGCTGGCCCAAAAGTTGGTAAAAAGCCTGAAATAAAAATACACAACCAAATCTTTAGAATTAAAACTGAATCAAAATAACGGTTTTAGAAATTATATGTTACCTCTTTCACCGTCGTGTGATACTGTTTTCAAATCAATGAAATGAGTTGCTATTATGCTTGGGTGTATTGGTACGTTATCTCTGAGTTGAATCTTGATGCGCTGACACAACGGTGGAAACATTTCAGTGAAAATGATTTGCTCATTCCACACTGGGGTACAACAATTCTTTTGTACGGATGTTCTACCCTGTACCATGAGACAATTTATTTTAAGGCACATATAGAACACACCTATAGAAGAAGAATATACATTGTGTTACAAAACATGTGTTCGATCATGAATGGTAATCTTCTCTATTTATAAACCTTTTCGAATAAAATAAAAAATCTATATCTAAAAATAACAATGCAATAAAGTTTTAAAGGTTATGTTTTAAAGAAAAATTTACACAAATTCAAGGAAATTCACAAATGCTGGCAACTCACGTAAGGTTCGTAGACCCTATAGCTAGCAGAGCGCGTGAACGCGAGACGGTGTTGCCATGTTATTTGCAATTTTGCTTAGTTTATTTTTTTTTTGTTTGGAAAAAATATTTATGTTATTTTTTAAAACGATAGCAAAATAAGGACCTACTACCGGTATATAGTAGGACGTTTTCGGATCGGACACTTGTTTTGTAACACACAGTATATAATATATAATACACCTCGTAACGATCGTTAGAATTCATTTTGTTCAAATTCGATGTTTAATTGACTGCACAATTACTACGAGTATAACTAATCTGCGCGGTTAAGTTTGCCGAAGGAGGCATTAGGTGCTAATTGTTATATTAAAGGCGGCTTTAAATTTTTTGGATCAATTCCAGGACCCAATAAGTATATTAACACAATAAATATTACACAACACACACGTAAAAATTTCACTCGTTGTACACTGAAACAACTGAACAAAGAACTGTATTCTTTGTTTTTTTTTCTATTGCTATAATACCATTATTTTGTCTTCTTGCCACGATACTTACTCCAAAATCTTTTAGTAAATTTTGAATATGTTAATATATCTTTGTAAGTTAACATATCTTTAAAGTCGTCTGTACAATGTCTTATGTTATATATGTAAATGCTGAAACTTTTACGAATCTCTGGACAAGGAAAAGCTTTTCATCTACGTATTGAGCTGATTAACATTTTAATTTTTCGTTGTACAAATAGTTAATTTATAATATTACTTACAAAACATTAAAGTAAGTAATTTTTATGTAATGCTAAGCTTAATTCTGGTTTTAAATTCTGTAGATATAAAATTTTATTACTTACGGTCATTCCAGCGAAACAAACTTGGACATAAGGATCAATTATATCTTGATTTTCACCAGTAAATGCGCTCTTAATGTTAGCTAGGAGAGAAGAGTCCATTTTGGGCAAGCCATCTGCTCTGTATATTTTAATAATGAACCGAGCACGTTGTCGCTCGATTGGGACCCCATCAGGAAGCAGCAAATTTCTAAAAATTCTGGTATCTTAAGTATTTATTATTTTATAAGTTCATTTCGTGCATTTTATAATTTACAATTTGATAAATTGATTGCTAACAGTATAAACGGTAACTACTAACTAGTCCAACACGACTTAGTTTGCGCTGAACCTATCCTACTTGTAATCTTAATCAGGGTAGGTTTAGGTTTATCTCTTTCTCCTTAAGAACGATCGTCGTACTTCAAGGGATATTAAAAAATATTATTAACCATATCTAAATATATATAATTCAAAGGTGACTGACATAGTGATCTATCAACGCACAGCCCAAACCACTGGACGGATCGGGCTGAAATTTGCAGTGCAGGTAGATGTTATGACGTAGGCATCCGCTAAGAAACGAATTCCCGAAATTCCCACGGGAACGGGACAAAATATTTGTAGGAAAAAATCTAGGAAAAAAGGATTATAAGGGAGGAAAGGGAGGGTCACAGTTTATATGAAAGTCCACGCGAACGGAGTCGCGGGCAACAGCTAGTAAGTATATATAAATACTACACAAGATCTATACAAAGGGAGAATTTAAATTATATTTAAAGATACGCACTGAAACTTTAAAAATATTTTACAGAACATAACCATTTGCCGTCTGTAAATGGTTGTTCTGTAAAATATTTTGATATATACTATAAATTGTAGGATACTAACGCTTCTATATCATCTTCATCCTTTTCGCTTTTCGGTGGAACTTTAACTTGGTCGCCCTTGCCAATAACACTTATGTCGCACTTAAGGTAGCCCTTAGGTCCCGAGGTGACATCGTCAGGATCGGTGAGAAAGGCCCATTTGTGGTAGAACTGGCGATCTACGACAAATATAACCGTTTCAGTTTAGTTTATTCGCGGTTTAATGTGTTGGGTTTTCGTTGCCTAATAACTTATACCATCTTAGCAGAAATTAAAACTAGTTAAATGAAAATAGCCAATTGTTAATTAGACTAATTTCTTAACCAGGCCTACACAAGAAACTGCCACTAAAGTTTATAATGTAAATTGTGCTAAGTTGTAGTTGTATGAAATGTTTGGAGTACCTCTTTTTAATAACATCTACACCAATAAACTTTCTAATTATTATGTAATCTTTAGTAGGTAAATACATAATATGTAAATATGGGCCATACTTTATTTACTTTGCAGTACGTTATAATGGAAATGAACTCAATTCTCATATTCATTTGGCTATTCCTAGACATCTAATAGATATTTTTACCTTAAATAAACTGAATTTGTGAAACCAATCTTAAATTTGTATAATTCTATATATTAGCACAAAGATGATCTTCTATTTTTATATTACGTGTGTTTAATATCGTAAAAAAGACATGTTATATTATAAATATGGTGAAAAGATAAAGTTGCTAATGAAGTGTTGCTAGGACATGGGTAATCAATGCTATATTTAAGTAACATACATATATTATAATATACGTACATTACATAGGAATATTCATACCGTAGTTAATAATATGAATTCGCATCGCTTACAGCTACTGGTATTCGCTTGAAGCAAGATAAAATGATGTAGGTAAATAGTTTTAATTGGGTTGACAATTATTTTAAAATGATTACGCAAATTAATTGATATTTAAAGAAATAAACGTACCAGATACAAGAAGTATGTTTATAAATATGTATGTATGAATGTATTTATGAATATACTTTGCGTAATTTCTCGTCACAAAAATAAATGAGACTTGTTGCATACATAGTACGCGTACGCATACAACGCATATAAAATGAACATATGTAAACGCTTTTAATTTCGGTTAACTCAACTTTATTTACTATGGACTGTATTATAAATATGTTTATGAAACCGGGGTTTACCGGGGGTAGGTCTCTTTCGCAGGAGACCGACTGGGTGGGTACCACCCCCACAGTGCCAGACGTTCTACCGCCTGAACAGTGATATGCAAATGTCACTGTGCTCCGGTCTGAAGGGCACTGTAGCCAGCGTGATTACTGGACCAATGAGTCTTAGCATCTTGTGACTCAAAGTGGGGAGCGTCGGTGTAGTGCACCTCTGTCCGGAATAGCTTTAGCAAAGTTCCGGGTTGCGCTGCACTGGTTATGGCCTGGCGTTTCTCTTAACATCAGGAGTACGTCCAGCTCGTCTCCCTACTTCATCACGTAGTAAGAGTGAGTTGAAAATAAAACACGAAAGTATTCCTGAAAATGATTCTTCTTTTGGTTCGTCTCTTTAGAAATCTGATACTGTGTAGAAGAATCGAAAAGGGAAGAAGAATACTGAAGTCGACAGATAGTTTTTTTATTTTCATTCGCTCACTATGATTACAATATACCTGTCTGAGCGAGAGACTTTAATAAAAGGTAGGTACCTTCCTCCTTTGTTGGTTGAAACTAGAAATATTAAAAAGTAACGTTATTGTTATATGCATTACTGTGGTGAAATGGAAATACTTAAACCGAATTTTTATTTCTATCTCGTATGTAATTTACGTACGTCGCACAACGATAAAATTGTTTAAGCGTCGTTTTAAGTGTTCTTGATAAAAGGCAAGTGTTGTTTCTGCTTAATTGAATAAATAGTCAGCCTTCTCGTGTTTTTGATCTTTATATATTTGTATTTATCAACTAATTACTTCTAGATATACACTTAGGAAAAAGATTGGACGACTAATTTACCTTTATTTAAACGATCTAATGCATGGTTATAAAATCCATACTAATATTATAAATGCGTCTGTCTGTTTGTCTTTCCATCACACTAAAACTACTGAACCGATAAGAACGAAATTTGGTACATAGGTGGTCTAGAGCCTGAGGAAGGACATAGGCTACTTTTTAACTGGACAAAAGGGTTATAAGGGGGAATGGGGGGAGTCAAATTTTATATGAATGTCCACGCGGACGGAGTCGCGGGCAACAGCTAGTACTGTATAAATTAGGTTTATTTTTCGCTTTTGTATTCTTATCAAACCGAAGTATTTGTTTTCTTGAAATTCTAAACTACATTGTGAAATATTTTAAAGAGACGAGAACTATTTATATTAAAGACGCTGTTCAAACTAACAAAGTAGTATATTTAAAGTAAATGCAATTTACGTTATTTAGCTTCCATAAAGTTCACAGTATTATAATAGCGGGTTATTTGTCTGTGTATCATTAATTTTTAAAAAGGTTTTCTTTTTAAGAAGTTATTCTATGTTTTCACAGGCTTAGATCCGATAATAATATAACGTGAATGAAATGTAGATTTCAAACATAAGTTGGGCCTGTTGATTTCATCCCTCGAACCCGTGATAAGAGACATAAAAGAGTATTTACTCATCTATACTAATATATAAAGCTGAAGAGTTTGTTTGTTTGTTTGAACGCACTAATCTCAGGAACTACTGGTTCAAATTGAAAAAATCTTAATGGTTCAAGATACCAAAAAATATGGATGAAAAAATTATTCCTCCTTAAATGATCTAAAAAAAAGTTCGCGACAGTATATTATGTCTATCTTCTAAGATTGACTCACTATAACATAATAATAGAAATAGATCCGACGGGGACGAAGTCGCGAGCAACAGCTAGTACATATTAAAGTTATACTCGTATAAATATACTCGTAAATGAAGTTACTAATGTAACGGTTAGTTTTGAACTTACCGGGCTGGTTCCATACTGTAGCGACGTCCAGTTTAAAGTTGCCCAAAAGTTTGTTGGCGCGAAGAAAATTCCGTGACTGGAGTACCTGAAAAATACATTAATTTGCACGGGGCGTGTTTTCACTGTGTCGCTTTATTTCTATTACTAATCCACTTATACAATACTTTTTTAAAACATGCTAGAGGTTTGCCTATGTATAAAATAAACATGCAGTTGTAATTGAAAGACAACCTTATATTTTAAATGGTCTAACTACGATTTTGCTTACAATTAGTAGGTACTATACGACTAGGTTTAAATTGTTAGTAAATCAAATGAATAATAAAATAAAAAATATTGTTATCTAATAAAGATTTTCTTTTTATGTTAAGCTGCAGGTGATATTAATATTAATTAATCTTACGAGGTACAAAAAAGAAAAAAAATATTAAGATAAACTAATTAATTTCTTGAGAATTACACGATCTTTTTCACAGCTTCTTTTAATTAATATATATAAATTTTGTCTCACGATGTTTGTCCTCAATGGACCCCTAAACCACTTCACCGATTATAATAAAATTCGCACATCATGTGAAGTTTGATCCAACTTAAAATAAAGGATAGCTTACATCCCGGTATTGCCCCGGTAGCGGGAACTACGCGGGTAAAACCACGGGTCACAGCTAATATAATTATAAATTGTAATAGGTATTATGAAGTTATACACCTTTGATGAACTTAAAAAGGGGGTCTGGGTTCTACGCTAAAAAGAGGTTGACTATAATAGAATATATCGTTGAGCTGTCTCCCTATAGGTCCTGTTGACAATTATACAATTACTAATATAGCAGTTAGACTATTTAGCATGCGTCAAAAATTGTAGCCACATTCATCTCACTGCTTAAAAAGAATTAAATTCTCCACTATACAGATATTGAAGGTTCACAAATTATTTTCGTGCGCAGCTGAAAAAACTCTCCAAGTCCAACGCTATTACATATTCAGGGTACAGAACATGTTAAACGTCATATTAGATTTTGTTCAAACACAATACGGGTTTTATGAAAACAACCAACATTTATTTTCGTCAAAGCGAATTTGATATATAGGTACTTCCAACGATTTTTGTTTCAGGCATGAATTTTAATAGAGGTAGCTCTGAGAGTTCCCACTACCAATATCATAAAACAATATCCGCATAAACCAATACCATATGCAATAAATAAATATAAGAATATGAAATTTAATGTCACATCTATGAAAATTATTTTCTATAAAACAATAACAACAAACTATTGGAAAATATAATAGAAGTAATGTTCACTCGTTTAAAGCGTCGTTCGATTTAAAATATATTCTTTACTGCCTTACATCGAGCACTGAGAACAGTTTGCTTTAGTTTTGTTCGACCCCGTTTAGTTGGCAATAAGTTACGGTGAATAACTACACAAGAAATAGTCAGTTTTATCCTTAATTTTATTGAAATGAATATTGGATATCTGCTCCGTGAAACCTTATAACAACCATACATCTTATAGTTCATTAATAAGTTTTTTTATCTATGAGGGCTACGGTGGGTGTCTTATTGTTCACAGAAAGCATAAATTCGCACTGGCAACATAACTTACTAAGCTCCCGGATTAATTTTATTGCAGGATAAACATTCAATTGTAGATACCATCTCCTGATGCTCCATAAGCAAGACAATTTTCTACAATTAACTCTAAATACATTTTAGATTACTAAAATAGGTATGAATTTTCCTATAAATTAATGTTGAATCGCTGGTAGAAATTTCGCTATGCGTCAACAAGTCTATGTTATACATTCATTATTTACTTACCGAAAGTGTAATTATCTTGTCAAAAAGCATAATTGGCGGCATGTGGAAATCGAAGACGAAATACTAAAACATAAATAATAATATTATTAGAAATGTATGAATAAAATTGTTATTCTTACGTTCAATATAAACATTAGACACTGTATTTTTAAACATTCTAAGGAATAACTGAAAGCAGATATAATATCTTTTTTACAGCCAAATCAAAGATGGTTTTACCGTCGTAGTGCCACATTTAATTTGATATATAGTCATTACGAGAGAGCTTTTTGCTAAAATATTATACTACTAATACAATATAAACATGGACTTCAACTTAGAATTCCGAATCCAAAGGCCTCCATTAATTAGAAAAAATATTCGTTGTGGCTCGTCTTTTGTCCATTAACAATAAGCGAGCAGCACAATTAATTATCTCAGCCTGTTAGATATACATCTAATATATTACATTATATTGAACAGACTAATCTCATACTATTTCAAAATTGTTATACAATAAGTAGGAAATTTTAAAACATAGCCAAACAAAATAACACATTTTATTTCCAAATCAAAGTTTCTTTTATTCTGGCCTTTAAGTCGATCAATCGTAAAAATTACCCAGGAGTATTCATTGTCCAATAAGATTCGATCAACCACGAATACAAAGGTCTTATTTTATTAAAGAAACAGATGCTATAAAAGGAGGCGTGTGCGGAACTTTCCAATTGTCATTTTATTACGTGTGAAGATTGCACTATCTCGCAATGAAAATTTTATGATGATGAGATGGCATTCATTTGATCCAGAAGTTATCATATCGCACTATATTATTCATAGAAAGGCGTCGAGTATCTCACCTCGTTATAATATGGACAGTTGGTGCTCTCCTTTACGCTGGTATATTTGCGCTGGTCTCCAACCTGTACGCAAACCACAGGATCCATGTTTAACCCTGCGAGCTGTCTGGCTTCAATTATGGTAATACAGATTTGGAAGTCCGCAGCCTTCAATGCTGATGGTCCAGCCATATCTAAAGCAACTCGCCTGTGTGTAAATTAAACATAACGTTAGTATAAATACTTATATGTGTTTGAAAGTGTTAGTTCTGTGTGTGCCTTCTCTTATGTGCTTACATTTTCTTCGTCTTCGGTGTTTCTACTGGAGACTGTAAATCCACCAGAAGATCTTCAGAAGACAAAGAAGTCTGGCTGTATAGGCCGTCTGCTTCGGTGGACGGCCCCGGCAAATCCAGTAAACATTGCTCCTCGTCGCCACTGCTATCTTGCATTCGATTTTTACCGAGACGAATGAAGCTTTTAACAGTTTTAAAAGTCGATGTACGCTTAGTGTTACGGTCGGTTGCAACTGTTAATCCACGTCTAAAAACGAAACATATTTTGGCAAAACAAACAATTTATGAAGGACAAGCAATTTATTTCAGAATCGTTAAGGAAAACAATAAGTGAAACAAACCTTAGAAAACGCTTGCCCGCCGCTTTAATTTTTCTCGTTCGGGATTCATCTTCCGATTCTACGTCAATAATTGTGTCAGGATTTTGAAGTGATCGTTCTAAGCTGGCAATATTACGTTGTAAATCATCAAGGCCAGTATTGTCATCTATATCGTCAGTGGTCTGGGATCCAGGAGTCGTGTCTAGTGTTAGATGGCGAGAAGTCGTAGGCCCCGACAAGCTGCGGCCAGATCCTCGTGCTCTGGAGTGCACTTTTGGCGCGAGCTGTCGAGTCTTGGGCGGCACCTCCGCGAGACAATGCGTTCCGTCATCGAGTTCTATGACGCGACTTACCGGGGGTTTATAGTACACATCCATTTCGATGTATGCCTAAAAAATATAAGGGCTTATAAGGTATTTATAACCTATTAAATATAAGTTGATACTACACGGGCAGCGTAGATTTAAAATATTTATTAGAGGCGTTGCCCGTTATTCATGGTTGAGGGAAGTAATTTAGGAATGTTCAGTTGATACAAAATTATTTTAGCATATTGAATGTGTTAATAATATACTTTATCATGAATATGTTAAAATATCAATTTTTTATGCTGACTTAGTGAACACCGTTTTCCCGCCTAGATATAAAAACAAGAATACAAAGAATTTCCTTGTGGTGATTCAATTGTAATCGAAGACTTCTTCAAACCAGTAGAAATGATTCACGCAAATGTAATTCAAAACTTTTATAAACTATCGTTTAGTTATTGAATATCTGACCTACGTACACAGTAAAATTTGTTATAACAACAAATATTACGAGAATCCTAGGGAACTAAGTCAATTTAATTAAACAACAATAATTCCTGTTTGAACAAAGGATCAGTTTCAGATCTAATTTGTCCGGAGAGCGAGCCCAACACGAAAACACGGCTAAAACAGGTATAAATTAATGTGGATTCATACTTGTGGTGGAGGCATTAATGATACTTTGTACGTTTTAATTTATTTACATCTCAATAGCACGGGGCTCTACGTGCGTGAGCTATGTTTGGAAGATTATGTTTCTGACATATTGCTTGAGAACATTGAAATGGGTCAGCGAGCCAACGACATGCATCTTATTGCTATGAATATTGTAACAATCCGCTTCTACCGTCTTACTTTTGTTGCTGCATAACACCACTCAGCTATTCAAAGGCATAAAATATTGTTTTGTGTTCACATAAATTGGCTCACTTAAACTACGCTTTCGTAAAGAGAAAATGTAGGGATTAATTTACCGATAGCTTTACTAATTATTCAAAGCTTATGGAGATTAAAATGTTTTCAAAGGCGTCTTTGTATCTCGGAATTGCACTGTGAACCAAACGTAGTGCAGATTAGGAGTTAACGATAGAATTATCGTGAATGAAAATGGAAGATAAGCGAGTCTCTGAAATGGGAAACAAGGTCGGCGTAAATATTTTGGCGGCGGTCGAGCCCAGGGGAACATGAAACTGGTTTCGGTATCCCTTTGAAACTAGTTAGTCGTACACAAATATTTTATGAAAACGAAATCATGTACTTTTGAGCCTTTGTAACCTCATTCTAAATACATGTAAAGAGTACGGGAAAAATACCTTATAGTTTTACTCGTACATGTATAATTCTATGTTTGAATATGAACATATGAAAAACCATTCTGTTATCGATATAATTCATGTTCAAGATGAGTGAGATTTACATAGATAGGTACTGTTATAGCTGTGCGCGGTTATTAGTACACATTTCATTTAAGCTGAGCAGTTGCAATGTAAAAGAAAAACCAAAAATTTGCAGTACGTTAAATAAAATAAATAAATAATATTTCAGGACATTTATACACAGTGCCATCTAGTTCCAAGCTAAGCCGAAGCTTGTGTTATGGCAACTAGATAACGGAATAAATTACATATACATTACTTTTCTTTTGTAAATACATACATACAATACATAGCAACACCCAGACCCCAGAAAAATACAAATTACGTTTATAAATCTATATAATTTTTATGTGTAGTGAACTGAAATACTTTTTAATAATGCATTTTAATCAGAGATTTGCTGTCAAAGCTTTATTATTAGTAAATATGTCCATCAAACTTCCAAAATTGAAATACGTTGAACGTTTATTAAACGCTGTGTCGATATTGCGCTAAATCTGCATATACGATGTGAATATTTATGATTCGATGTCACATCACGTGGGAGGCTCCATTAATATGTAAAACGGCGAGTTACATTTTTTTATTATATTGTTCATAGACTTATAAAGATTCTATTTTTACTGTTTTAATACGTACACTAGAAACATGTTGTTTGTGTGACCAAAACTCATTAGTTTGAATGGTTGCCATAATGCTCGTGGCTTAATCCTTAAAGAAGTATTTCATTACATTTACCAAACAAGCCACGTTCCCACAACTGGTGTCGCATTAAAATGTAAGTATGTTTTAGAACTTCGTAAATGAAACTGTATCGTAAACATAAGATACCCCTCTGGTAAGGAAGGCAGTATATTTTCATTCGGATATTTATCCAATAGCACAAGATTTGTACGCACAGTAAAAATAACTACATAACGAGATACGTATACTGTATCAGCCGTGTAATAACGAAAGTAGACGATCAATTTCAGATACATCTCTTAGCGATTATGCTCAGTAACTACGTTACCTACATTACGTATATCCTATTCTATAACTTTTGATGGAACAATTTTTTCCCGGCCATAAGACCGTATTTATATAAACCAATAGATTCCTTACAAGACTCTATTAAATGTCTTTCTTCCTTTTGAAATATTTCATTGAAAATAACGTGTTCATGTTGTAACAATGTATCTTTATTATTTCACATCATCTATTGCTATTTATCTCTACTAATATCAATTTAACTATGCTAACTATCAGATATTATTATTAACTAGCTATTGCCCGCGACTCCGTTCGCGTGGACTTTCATATAAACTGTGGCCCTCCCTTTCCTCCCTTACAATCCTCAAAAATTGTAGCCTATGTGTTATTCTGATGTATAAGCTATATTGTGGTAAAGTTTCATTCAAATCCATTCAGTAGTTTTTACGTGAAAGAGTAACAAACATCCATACATCCATACATCCATACATCCATACATCCATACTTACAAACTTTCGCCTTTATAATAGTAATAGGATTCCTAAGTACTTTTTTAATAGAACTTGATCACTAAGTAATTTCCACCCAGAAGCATTCGCAGAGTCTCATGAATGTGTTGCCGGCCTTAAATAGGAAACGGAAAACAAAAACGAAAATAATAATTTTAATTACTTTTGTGAAAGGAAATATACGAAGAGGATATAAATATTAATAACAAAATACTTACATCTTATATTAGTTATGTTGATTTGATTATTAATTTAATAAAGAGTTTAACTTAATGTGCGTTATGCAATTTCATGAAGCCGTCATCTCTAATCCAGGCTCGATCGTAACAAGAATCGATGAAAAACAAGGTTAAACGAAATATGATTAGCCTAAATAAAGAGTATACTGAATTTATTCATAATCTATACTGAACAAACATTAAATTGTAATTAGAGTTACAATACGGCCGAAAAGATCGCTATTGTATAAACCTCACCTCTAGTACAATCGATTAAAGCTTTGTAAAACATTACCTACAAAGTAAAATATTCTCTATCCTAGCTACTGCTAAAACCGAAATTATTGCTTTGATGCTAGTCCTTAGTACGCTTACAACACGTGTAATATTATACCCTACTTATAACGTGATAAATCCTCTAAGGCTTACAAATGTGCAAGTACCCATTAGCATTTGAATATTAAAACAGATTCGGATTAGTTATTCAGCTTTAATGCAAGAAACGACAGGTGAGAATGTACTTTTAAATATTTAGTTGAAAGTGTTTCTATAAATAGGATTCTCAGGCTCGCAAAGGCTCAAGGTATTGCCGTGAATTTGCAGTTCAAAAACGTAGCTTTAAGCTCTGTGGAGCCGTTGACGGTGACATTGTCACAAGATGTGGGTCAAGTCGATGTTATAAGGATTTTGTTGTGTTTGTTTATTTAGCTTCCATGTTTCCAATCGTCGCTTCTATTGAACATAATATTATAATGTTTCACTTAAATTTAACTAAGCACTTAAATTATATATAAAGTTTCTACTTTTTCCAAACATTGAATATCAGCAACTATGCGCATTGGAAAATGTACCTAATGTCTCTTGAATGAAAGTATTGAAAAATAGTGACTAGAAAGCAAAGAAGAATTTTTCGACAGCTTTTACTTTGTTTGCAAAAATAAATTGTATCTATAAGAATCGTTATTGTTGGTCTTGCTTTGAAAATTAGAAAATTCAAAAGGGTATACATTTTTTACACATTTCTAAATCATTATAAGGGTCGAGGTTCAGACGTTGCGTGCGTAGTAATTATAGCCTACAAATTAAATGTGCTTTTAGAGTTATACATTTAGTAAGCTACAGTGTGATTACGGGTTGTGCTTATCACGCAAACGTACGGGAACTTAAGTCTTTACGTAAACAATTATGTGCAAAATCGTGCCAATAAAATTCTCGTAATGTTTGCAATGCCGCCAATAGCTTGCTGCTTACATTTGATATGATCGTTATATATACATTTGGTCTCTAGTGGAACATCAGCTTCGAATACACATATATTATGTGGAGGCGCATTAATTCTTCAAGTATAAAGATTTTGTACGTCGATTTAACGTTTGACTTTACAATACGACCGTAACAAACATAGGTATATTTAATGTATATAGGGCTGACTTACACTATTTGAGGAAATTGTTGTTTTCATGAACATTTTACCCCTGATCTAGTAACAAATCAAAACTGATTTCAGTAAATACTGACTCTACTCTGACGTGACTCGAATATAGAGTCAGTTATCTACTCTGTATAAATAAAGCATAACATTCGCAATGACTGAAATTGACAGCTGACATAGCCCCCGCTATGATTTTCGGAATCAAACTAACTAATATAATATGCATTGAACTTTTATGGACAAAGTTCTTAAGCATTTTTTCATATAACAAATCCTATATCTATAGACAGATATTATTAGGTTACTTTTAAGATATGTACCCACTACAACGTATCATACCATGACCGTGCTATGAACGTATCAGACACGTCAAGTAACACGATACGCTATTTATATATTTATGATACGATATTTTTCATTTTCATTTTCATTTTCGGTCATAGTATGATACTGTGTAGTGGGCCGTGACCTTTATTTAGGTCACAAAGATAAATAACATTTAAGAAAAATGATTTTGAATTGAAAGGGTATGATGCCATTCATTTTTATCTGCTATAAATGCATTTAAAGTGGTAAAACAAATAGCCAATTATAATTTAGACGAAGCGCCATGAATATTAATTGAATGTTAAGTGGTAAACTGTATTTTACGAGGAAATTTGTAATATTAACGTCAATTAAATAAATAAATGTTCATAGCGTAGCCGACCGCTGCCTTACAGTCTGTTAACTCTTCACTTATTGAGGGAAAAATAAAATGAAAGAGAACTGTAATAAGTGGAACTGAAAATGTTCGAATTTTACTGTAAATTTCAAATTGTTGATTGTTATTATTTATTAACGTAACTAACAATTAAACCTGAAGTGAAGATTTCAAAGTTTTCGGATTGATACTATATATAGTATTAATGTCGATATATACTAAAGAAAATATGACTATTTTCTTTTCTAACGATTATTTCGAAGTTCTAAACTTATAAATGTTTAAATTTATATGATTACAACAAACTATTGTATTTTCTGTGTTGAGGTCCGTTTCGGATACCTAATAAATATTTTTTAACATTGTCCAATATTGCCATATAGGTAATACGCTTAAATAGGTATATCTTTTTGGTCACGATGGTTGTCGAGTGTTACGGCGCGGCGTTGCGTGACGTCACGATACACATAAAATATTTTAAACTATTTTAGCCCAGTCACAAACATATAAGTTTACAAAAATGTGTTTTAAATTTATCTATAATATTTTAACATCTGTGTAATGTATTACAGTAAGAAAAATTGTTATAATCTATTGTTTACTTATAAACTAAGAAGAAATTTAGTAATTTACACATACCTACATGTACACCATAATCTGTTAATATGCTATCAGAAGAATGGTACCTAATGTTAAAAAATATCTTAAGTCTTAGTTAGAATTTGGATGAAGATAACCCTGAGAGCTTTTAGAACTAAGATCTTAGCATTTACTTGAAGAGCTAAGAGCGTTCGTTACCTGTCTCGCACTTTGCGACTAACAGCATGTTCATATGTTAAATTGGTATAATATATAATTATATGGAATGTGAAAATATGCCAAATTACTGTAATTGGTTATTATTAATCAAACATGCGGAACAGTTATCATTCAATTTAAAACTACGATTCAATTCTGCTCGTGTTAAATCGGATTTGACTATTTCGATCAATATTTTGGTAATTGATGATGACCGAATAAATTAGCGAGCCGTTATTTTATCACTATATTATAAGGTTAGAGAGAGAGAAAGAGAATGAGAGAGAGAGGGAGGGAGGTTAAAGTTCATTGCTATGGATAAATAACATAGTGTCAATAAGGAGTGAAATGCTGCAACAGGACGGTGTTAGTGATTTATAAATATTTGGCTTGATTCCAAACAATGGTAAATTGGTTAAGCTGTTAGAAGCAACAAGTGTGCATGACTTGGGTTGGAGTTTAACACAAATTGTTACAGCACTCGTTATTAGAACTATGTCAACAAATCCAAATCCAATGCCGCTTTTCACAGATAAATGGACGTACAACACAGACGTTGTCGAGCCAAAACCGAATAACAATTTATTTTTTCGTCATCCCTTCAGTTTCGTCAGCATCCGAATATCGGATTTTCCATTGCGAATATTTTGTAAATTTCACGCAAATCAGTCAGCGTGAAGATTTGAAGAGTTTACACATATCCAGCGATGCGAAAACCGAAAAATATTTTGTTGTTTATTCGTGTTTCAAAACAAAACGCATAATACAAATATGAAGAGCCTAAAATAAAGATCTGCAATGCGGTTTTTTGTAACGTGTACGGACAAAGGCGAACAACGATTAATTATAAATACATAGATACATATATTTTACAAATGACTTTATCAGTTAATGGCTATTTTGTTTAGGGTAAATGGCGTTTCCTTATACTTAGATATCGCGAATAGTTGTATAATAGCTTGTATATTGTTTTAAGCGGGCATCGTGAACGTAAGAAATAAGTTACTTCAACACGCAACGTAAAAACTTTTAAAATATTAATAGCAGTGTAAAACATACGAACAAGCGATAAGCCGATGATATGGAGACTGCGCGATTTACTATAAATATTTATTTCATTAAAAATGGACGGTGATTGATTCAATTTGTCGTCGAGCTGTCGCACAATTACGTGAATATGATTTATAGAATAATATTGTTCACAAATATACACGATGAAAACATTTTAGATATTAAATTAATGTCATGATATACAAGTAAGTATATTTTGATAATACATATTTCTAAGTTTATTAGATAATTTTTTTTCTAGAATTAAAAATAATCTTATAGAAATAACTTAATATAGTTTCACTTATGTAAATGCGATCATATTATAATTATCATTATGTATTCTTTCGAAGTTGATTTCAAGGAATTAAGGATTATTCACACCAATGCGACTTTATTATATATCTATATTATAAAGATGATTTAAATAGATATAGATATAACTATTTAAATCATCAATCTTTATAATACACCTCTAACAAAGAATAATAACTTAAGCTCATATCATTATTTTATGGTATTATCGCGTTCAATATTAATTATATTCTCTGTATGTATATATATATCTGTGTGTATTATATTCTCTATATATTAATGACACCGAAATCTCTATTACTTATATATTTTGTATACATAACATAATATTATATAATTACATTATATCAAAGCATTTTATAAATTTTCGAAGTAGGCAACCAAGGGCTAAATCGACTAATTTTATTTAGGGGTTAAACTACTACATATGTGATACGACACTACACTAAAGGCAAAATACTGGTTGGCTTTTAAATAGGCCTACCCCATACCATGGTATTGATTCGCAAGGAGTGCTTTGTAGAAGTTTTTATAGGAATATATAACACATTGCTGTTATGTACTTCGAAAGAAGTAAATATTCCTGACAGCATGCCCCATATTAAATGCAATATTACGGTACGTACAAGAGCACCAGGCTGGCAGGCAGGCAGGCATTTGTGGCACCAGTATAATTAGGAGCCATCCAGTAATAGTTAGATTAAATAAAATACAATTGTTATTTAATCACAATATTCTTCGCAAATTGATGTCCACTTAAAATGCGTCCTCCGCGGATTTGCCTTAAATTTAAAATTGAAATAAAGAACCCAATTGCGTTCTAACTTCTGAGCCTTGGGACCGCCGCAAAAATACGTAAATAAATAATTTATTAAATTCCGTCGGCTTGTTAGTAGTACTGCCCATATGCGTATGCCATCCGAAAGACTTTAATCGACAAATACCCTCATCTCCAAATATTAACAACGAACTCATATACCTATAACTAAAAAGTATTTCTCTCGTAACAGATCTATTATACTCATTTGTATTATGTACAGAACTTTCGAAACACTTTAATTCAAAAATTTAATAAACTATGATCGTTTATATTTGCTTGAAGGTTTTGAGAATTTCGTTCGATACTAGATATATTATATTGTTTAATAAATGATGTGTTTTACATAATATATTCAAAACGAAAATCTAGAAACGAATCTGAGCAATTTAAAACGAACCTAATACGAACATGCACCGCTATTATACAGTTTGTAATTTTTAGAAGCATTCATTAAAATGTAAAATATAGAAGTAACAAGCCCTATAAGATAACATAGAAGCCAATTTTAATATAAATACGACCCTTAAATTTAAAATACATATACGTAATTTTTCATCACGCGAATAAGGTATGATTAAAAGGCCTCCATTAGTTAATTAAAACAGATCCACCTTACATGAAAGTCGCTATAGCAGCCCTTTTAATTCACCTTCAAGCAACAACAATAACGGCTTATCCTTGGCTTTTACTCAACTTTTCTGTGTGTCATTTTATATAGTAGTCCGTTTGCATGACAGTTCGATTATATCGATTTCATTATTTACTTGTTATGTCACATAATACATATAAAAATAACCTAAATAAAATAAATAACATTTCACTTATAAAAAGATGTTTTTAAAATTTAGCACCGACGAGACGCTATTCGTTCATTTCGTCGAAAATTAATTCTATATATTTTTGACGATGGAGTTTCTTATACAACAATTACTTTAATTTATGCATTATCCCCGTAGCTAGCATTTAATTTAACACCTGAATAATTTGATTGGCTTTACGTAGGTAGGTAATAGCTAGCTAATGAATGGTCCGTCACGGGCCGACGTCGATATTTCGCTCCCTACGTGACTGAATATTGTTTACGACAATTGATAAATTCTATTTAGTAATATAAAAGTTGGACCTTAAATAGACTATAACTATACAAGTACAGAAAATCAATCGATGACAAAGTGAATAGCTACATTGTATAGATATAATAGGAGATATCCTGCGACAAAAACGCGACGTGAAATGAGAAAAAAAATCTGTTTTGTCACATGACGTCTTTTATACTGACTCTGTCAAGCGCCTGAGTCTGAGACCCGCCGATTGAGTTCGTAAAATAAAAGAAACTGTCAAATAAAATAATATCATTTTACTTCGCAATAATAGATATATATTCTTCGTGAACATTTTTCAGATAATGTTTTGTTTGACAAATATTTTTAAATCCGGAAAGGTATCTTCTAGTACCTATACAATGTATAAAAATCGTTTGAGCAAGCATTCGTTATCTATCATCGGAGAAACTGTCAACTTTACATGTAATTAATATGACACTGGTTGGGATGTATACATTTACAATCATTGTTTGTTGTTTTAATAGCGTAACGTGACGCTCGAATTCGTAGAACGTGTAGGTTGGTTTGTACTTTGTACCTACATCCGCATGATACAGATAGAAAGCTTTGTTCACGACATAATGGAGCATAACCGTATTCATCATCCAGGTTCGGCAAATTGTAGCTCGTTCTAGGAAAATGTATCTATATGGTACGAATGTCTCAATGAAATAACGTTGTAATAAAAGCTTGAAATAACGTTGCGCTCGAATTTTGTAGAACTGACATATTACTTCGGCGTTTCAGCTAAGTCAAAATGAATAGACAGTTATCGAGGGTCTATTAAATTGTACAGTATGGCTGTATCACTTTAATATTATTCAAATTCATGACTCTGATAATGTGCCGTCTGTATAATTATAGCTCTATTTTTCATACTTATTCGATCACTTCATATGGAAAATTACGATTCAAGAATGAAAGATACAGTTTAATTAGCAATTCAATTAAATTATTGTTGGATTGATAAGGTATCCTAGTAGAAAGATCTTTTAGGTTTTACGACTCTGTTGAAATTATATATTTTTATATATCTCTTATTTATTTCCTGTTCAAATAAATGGTTTGGTGTTCAATAACAAAAATCAATAAATTATTAAGGTTTAAATGGAAGTAACCGTTGATATTGATCGTTTAGCAGAGTTTAATGCAATAAATGCAACTCCATTTGTAAGCACGATTGTTAATTCGTATCTGTATTGAACTGTACCTACTTACATGGTCATAATTGCAAGCTAATCAACTGTGCCATCTAATTAATATTTCATAAATGCGAGCGTAAGCTCGTGCGATGATGTGCAGGTAATTATCAAAATAAAGTTGTTATTTTATATTACTTAAGTAGTATTTAACTTCCTTTTTTTGTTATTGTATCATACAATCCTATTACTATTATAAAGGCGAAAGTTTGTAAGTATGGATGTATGGATGTATGGATGTATGGATGTATGGATGTTTGTTACTCTTTCACGTAAAAACTACTGAATGGATTTGAATGAAACTTTACCACAATATAGCTTATACATCAGAATAACACATAGGCTACAATTTTTGAGGATTGTAAGGGAGGAAAGGGAGGGTCACTGTTTATATGAAAGTCCACGCGAACGGAGTCGCGGAAAATAGCCAATAGCTAGTTTATTATAATTTTGTTCTTATTTACTTATTAAATAAATGTTACTTATATATAATTGGATACCGGACGCACGATACCTATAATAAGATTTAACGGTTGATAAAACACGAGAGACACGAGAGACAAACCCTCAGAAAAATACATCTTTTATCTAGTTAATAGGTTAGATATCATATTTTATCTTTTTTTTTCACTCTTGAAATTTATTTATGTATGTACTTCAATAATATTGCCGTATTATTATTATTATATAGAAACGTAAAAATCTATACGCGAATACAATAAAATGCTTTTAATGTATATCTGAGAATCAACAACGTAGGTCTATAAAAATATGGGCATACGATATTGAAAATCAGGCCGCAGCACCGATATACTATGGTTATCATAACCTTTTTACGATCATCTTATATTACATTTTTTATTAAGTCGAAGTTATATTCGAACGTGCGCAACTGTTGGTTTTTTAAATATTTGCTCTAAATATTCAAAATAAGAGAGCAAATCCTCGTAATAAAATAAGTAAGGTCTAACTACAAAACGAAATCGATTTATTTTGAGAAAGAGACCAAAATCACAATTCAAAACTAAATTGGTAAGTTGATGGTAAGAGTAATATCATTGGAGTAATCTATACTAATATATAAAGCTGAAGAGTTTGTTTGTTTGTTTGTTTGTTTGTTTGTTTGTTTGTTTGTTTGTTTGTTTGTTTGAACGCGCTAATCTCAGGATCTACTGGTTCGAATTGAAAAATTCTTTTTTTATTTGATTGACCATTTATCGAGAAAGGCTTTAGGCTATATAACATCACGCTGCGACTAATAGGAGCGAAGATATAACGGAAAATATGGAAAAAACGGGGAAAATTATTCATTTTTGAGGGCTTCCTTTGCGTGCGCTGCGAAAACGGTTCAAGATACAAAAATAATATGTATGAAAGAATTATTCCTCTTTAATTGATCTAAAAAAAAGTCCGCGACAGTATATGCCTATCTTCTAAGATTGACTCACTATACCATAATAATAGAAATAGATCCGACGGGGACGAAGTCGCGAGCAACAGCTAGTAAATAATAAAGGTCGAGAAAATACTTCAGCGTATGAATAGAGACGATATTTTAATTTGTTAGTACTAACTGCAAGCGAAGTTCCTTTGTTATACGATTCCACTCATACTTCATACCAACGACCGGGAGAGCTTCGCAATTATTATTGTTCTTAACACAAAACATGTTTCCCAACTGTTATGAGTGAAGTATATCTAGTTATCTTTATAAATTAAATAGTTTGATGCCTTGTTTTTATCAAAATATTTTGTGTAATAATTTGTACAAGTAGTATGGGTAGTTTCCGAAATTTATGTTGATACTATAAAAAATCCTAAAGCATTAAGGCAAGAAACAAATAATTCTAGCTAATATGATAGATAGCCACTTGACGCAGCAACGTAGGCTACTATAGTACACTTGAATCGTCATAATATTACAAAACAATTATTTACCTACCACCGGTTCGAAAGTTGTGCACTTTCTTATAATAATTGTTTTGTTCTTTGTCAATATTAATACCTAAAAAGGATTACCGTCCTGCTAGTTAAGCAACAATATTACAAGGGCGAAAGAGATTTCGTAAAAAAAATTGACGTAGGTCAAAGATGGCGGGGCGTTGCGCAGCGCGTCGGGCTTTTTTAACCGACTTTAAAAAAGAGGAGGCTTCTCAATTTGACCGCATAAGTATATTTTTTGTGTTCACGGACCGGCTGCTCTACGAGCGACGTACCAACGCAACGAAATCGGCAGAAGTGTGGCGTTGAGCGCTGCGGTGCCACCGAGAGGCAAAACCAAAACACTTCCTAAATCTCTTTAAACGCACTCATACAATCCCACACATTTGAATGTAATGCGGCTTGCCTACATTGAATGGTCCTAGATTAGTCGACTGTAATGTATAACATGAATTTACAAATCAAAGATGAAATATCAGATTGTTAATCTATTTTTAGCAGTCAGCAAAAAGTAATCCTTAAATTAACATGAAAGTACTTAAAATGCCAAGCAACATTAACCTAAAAATATGGTTAATTTTAACACAACACAGGGCTATGCTGAGCAAACATTATTTCCAGGGTCGCGGTATCTCGGTTCTACGGAGGCGAGGTTTCATTATAACCCGATCATTTGTGTAAAGCTCATCCACTATAATATTACATACATATAGTACATTGTGAAAAGCAACAAACGTGTTATATGTTCAGGTAACATTCATGTTATGAAACAATAGGCTCTGCTAATGTTACCGACCCGTTCAAATAGCGAAACATAATCATATAACTATACATTTCATCGTTCATTAAAAATTCCTTGTAAGCCGCATGATGATAGTAATAACATAATACCTACATTTCAATGAAGATGAATTTATATAAATAAGAAGAAAGCTAAATGTAATGTTGTGCAAGCTGTAAGAACAACTGAGTGTACCTACCTATTCAACAGACGACTCAAGTGTGCAAATGCCTAATTTTTAAAAGTAATAATTTTATATTGTAGGTACAGTAAATAAAGTAAACAAATAATATTTTTCCAAATACAACCTACTGTAAAAAAGAAAATCTGTCTAGAATATATATTATTATCTTACGCTAACAGAAATTTAACTACCTGAATCGCTTACTTAAAAGATGGCGAAATTTTCCGCTGAAAATTATTAAATTACCTTCTACTTCCGTGGTTCTAAAGCGGAACGAATATTTTACAAAGGTTGTTATTTTTCTCTTGGCCGACTTCAATTTGTCTTGTTGCTACTCTCAAAGCAACGCATACGTACTTATGGGAATATACATTATATTATGAGCCGTGGGGAATTGGCCCCGCAAGGTTACTGGGAACTACTTCGTAATATTAAGTCTTTTAATTTTGCTTGAACAATATCATGCATGCTTCCCGTCTGAGATTGAAATTCAATGATAAATGAGTCTATAAGGTCTGTAGATGTCTCATTCTGTCGGGTATAATATTTAAATTTTGTTTGAGATTGCTAAGGCATAAATGACTCCGTGATACTAAATCTACATACAGAAATTATAAGTATACGAATACCCAAGTGTCCATAATTAATCAATAGCTAACGTTATCCATTTACCGTAACTCTATTAGACAGGAATTAGTTTTGAATAATTATTATTTAGAGTTCTTGTGATACTGAGAGCTATGATTCTATATTTAAAATAAAGTCCTTACTTGAAACCTTTTACTAAAAAGAGGCAAATTAATTGATTGATGAATGTTGAATGATATTATGAACATAAAATCACCCGGCATTCTCAATATCTGATACGACGTAAAAACTAAAAATAGATCAAAGGGAAATGGACGTATTAAGTAAATGATATATCTGCTAAGAAGAACAAAGGACACCTGCATATAAAGGATACCTAATTTTATTTAAACTATTAATTAATACCTACTTAAAATCGAAGCATATGAGCTATGGCATGCCTAGCAAAGGCATATAAGATTTTATGTTAACATACATGTTAGATTTATTTAAAGAGCTTAGACTGTAAACAGGACAATAATATTTACATAAATGTCAAATATTATATAAGTAAAAAGTTCTAACACATTTAGCACTGAAGCAGTTTCGGAATTCTCAGGAGAATTGAAGATGTGTTCAAATAGCAGCGAAAACTTTAAAGTTTCTCCGTCCATTCGGAAACAACTCCGATTCCCATTTGTTGACTGCTAACATAATTATTTCTTCTCTAAAGCTACTTTTCGCGACGTAGCATTAAATTTACGATGGCTTTCATGAATGAGCTACATACGGGCGTGTTTTAACTTCGCGTATATAGGTCAGGAGCTCGGAAAATAAAGAAAAGTGGTTGCAATGTTCTTGTTAATTTGGCTACTAAAAATGTAGGTCATTATTGCTAATGATATGTACATTTTTTGCTATATGTTGCGATTGTGTCATTTCATTCATAGATGTTTAAATGGTTTACTTAGATAACCCATGAAATGCTATCGGACGTGGTACTAGAAATAAAAATATCTTTAAATAATTAAGCAGGTGGAATTTTGTGAGACTCAAATATTAAATTTATAAATCTCCGAGTCAGCCTGGACGTTAATAAATAATGTGATTGATAGTGAACAAAATATGCTGTTTACTCTCAATCTCGCAGTAATTATATAACTATAATATAATTTTTGTATGGTTATACATAAAATTATAATATACGTAGGTTCTTCTTCATGTTTTGGCTACAGTTGTAGCCAGTGTTGTTGTAGTTGTATGTAGCTGTTTATCTGCTAAACTTATATTACATACTTATGCCGATTCGTATATTCGCTTAGCTACTGCCTGAAGGAAGGATTAACACACAAACAAACACACTTTCACATTTATAATATTATTATGGACTCTACCATGGGCGTCGAATATTATAGATATAAAAGGATTTAATCAAGAATTAATATAAATAAGACTAATAACGTTAAAACAATTTAGATACGTAGTTAAAGTAATACATGAAAAAAATAAATAAGATAAAATGAATTTATTTCCGAGTAAAATATGTCGAGCTAGCTGATCTAAAAACAGCTTTTGTTTTTATAGCTAGGTTTTAGATTTAAACGATTTGCGGAATATCCTTAAGTGCTTATAATGTTAAGAGGCTTAGCCTTTTATCTAATCCTTTGGTAAAAATATAACTATGATTTCCATAT
Source organism: Eurema hecabe (assembly GCA_026213755.1). Taxonomy (NCBI): domain Eukaryota; kingdom Metazoa; phylum Arthropoda; class Insecta; order Lepidoptera; family Pieridae; genus Terias; species Terias hecabe. The sequence goes on from JADANM010005835.1 coordinate 4,570,586, forward strand.
AACCTATAAGTATAGATTTTTTTAGGTAGGTATGTTAAGTTGCCACGCTAAACAGAGCTGTGTTATGCAACTATATAATACATATATACGAAGCCGGGACAGGTCGCTAGTCTAATTATTATTTCAATTAAATTATGTGATGTTTCGAAGCAGGTCGTAGTTTGTTATTAAATTTAAATAATAGTTGCTGAACTAATGAAGTGCATCGCGTCTTAAATATAAAAATGCCTTGTATAACTGAAAATCCCTACTTATAGTACCTATAAATGCGAAAGTAACTCTGTCTGTCTATTACGCTTTCACACTAAAACTATTGAACCGATTCTAATGAAATGTGGTACACAGATGGTCTAGAGCTTGAAATAAAATATAGGCTACTTTTTAACTGAAAACGTTTATCTGAAAGTCCACGCGGACGGAGTCGCGAGCAACGGCTAGTACAAAATATAAGTTATATAAAGGTAGTAATGATATGTTACCGGTACGCCGTGGTTGTCGTCGTCAACGAGAGAATCAGTGATGGGTATCATTCCGTCCACCACGACCATGTGCAGGCCCAATCGATACTTGCCAATGACCCGCGGCGCGGTAAAACGCTGTTTTTCCAACAACGTTATGATAAGCAGCTCCCCTTTGTCTATCGGTGTCAGGATCTGCCATTCGAACGTCTGAAAGGAAAATATTAATAAGCAAACATGAGTTAAGAGAACAACATTCAAATTTACAAACACATTTGACTTAATACTTAATAAGTGAAGAAATTACTTAACACAGTTCAAATGTTACAGAAGTACGTTAAATATTATAAAATAACGATATTACATCGTCTGGAAACGTCAGCTTATAATGATTGAGATCAATTTTACAGTTCACGAGAATTGAAAGATTATAATAAGTCGTAACTAGAAGCAAATTTTTCCTTCTACTTACTGGACTTTCTATGTCAATAGACACGGAAAGTTTTTAAGAGCGATTTCTTATTTAATTTATGTAATACGTTTTATAAGCTTACCTTTCCACGTTATAGCCAAATTTAATTTTAGAAAAAAAAATCTTTTTATCGATTATTGTAGTGAGGGTTTTGTAATAATAAATTTAAAACACAGCTCTTCTTGTGTGTGTTGCTGATCTTTAAAAAAGGAAACAAATTAAAATATAAAGGAGGAGATTGATGACTCTTTCAAGAAAGCTCCGGACTCCTATCGTCCGTTACGCAGTATATTAGACAACGGTTTTAGGCCAAATGTATTATACATACCTATTTAAAAAATCAATATATTCTACTGAATATATGGAAGGAGAAGATTTTTGAAGAAGGTGTAGGTACTCATCTCCTTAGATAAAGCCATAAATATTCCGAGTATCGGATAAACTCAGACCTCAATACAAATCCGTGCTCGCATACGGCACGCGACACCGCTATATCCGTCACGTACCTCATGAACGCAAGTATGGCGGGCAATTTTTCAAACGTCACATGATAATATTTGTTACCTATATTTCCGAGATGCATTACCATACTTTTTATTGTTTCTGTCATCTTGAAAATTTTATGAACTAAATCATTAGCAGATATTCCAATTTGATTAAGGTTTCAAGAACATAAAAATAATAATGAAATCACAGAGACGACTGAAATTTAGTAGTTTTAAAGTAACATTTTTTTGTCTGTCGAACTTTCCTATCGACATTATCCATCTTAAGTCATTTAAATTTAAATTAAAGTAAATTGAATTGAAATTTTATCATAAAATCTTGTTTGTGTCTCTTCAAACTACTATCTACATAATTTAATGAGCTTGAAGGAAAAACGGCAAAAAGCTTCACGGTGCGGAATCTAAGTATCTAAATGAGCAGCTCAATGCTATTATTTTATATTTTCTAGGACAGATTGATGTCTTGTATATTTCTTTGTAACTTTTCCGACGCAAATTCAATTTGAGCAAACCCAATAAACTATAAATAGGATTTAAGCCTTTACATGTAAATACTTTGGTTACGTTTTATATAATAAAATGTTATAATCGGATAAGATTTCCGATATGAATTATGAATAAAAAGCCGAGGTAGGTACAGAGACTTTTCTACCTATTTCGCTCATAAATAAGGCGGAATTAATACTCTCTTTTATAACTACAAACATAAAGGAATCTTCCTGAAGCCTTTGTTGCAACGAAGGCTAGATTTAAATAGGTTGTAAGCAGACAGAAGACTGGAAAACTAAAACGTGAAATACTAAGAAGAAGGAGTAAACTAAACGAATTTCCTGTTATTAACGTAGACCTACCTGCTTCCAACTTGAAGGTACATTTAACATGAATTCATATTCAAATCTATAAATAATAATGGAGCTAGTAAATTGAATCATTACATTACTAATTATTCTCGTTCTACCTTCCGTAAGTGATAAGTTTACTTCGAAGGCTTGTTCTAACTTCTACATAAAAGTTTGGAATTAAACTTATACCCGTATAAATGAAAGCTCCTAAAATATTTTGTAAATCAGTCTATGAGTTTAGTATATTTGTATCTATATTTATCATAAAAAAGGGTTTTTGATTGGCATATAATAGAGACAATATATTACATAGTTAGAAAATACAAATAAAAAAAGAATAACCACTGCTAACATTATATTTACTACAAAACCATCAGCTTTACCTTATCAATAAATTGAATAAAAAAACTTAATGATAAAAAATTAAAACTTGTAACACAAATTATTTAAAATGTTTATTTAATATTTTTACAGAATTTCTTCCAATACAACATAATACGGTATACCTACCTCAGCTACGACTTATTAAACAATTGACTTTGCTTGAATAATATTTAATAAAATTTAAGTAAAAGATAATTGTTACATACCTGATTGACGGTAATCAGTTCCTCAGGATCAAGTATGGATGAAGATGTCTTTCGATTACCTGTCATAAAAATATCATAAGTTTAATTGGACTTGATATAAGGTCATTGTTTTTTTTCGGGGGATAGCTAGAAAGCAGGTTATATAGATACTATCGCCGACGATTGCTTCGTGCGTCCTCAGCGAGTCCGCCCCGCGAAAGGGTGCGCGATGAAACACCGGTGGGTTTTGGTCGGTAGGGCCCTTCTGGCGAGTCCGACATAACCGCCTCATTCTCATGGAAGATTCGGTATTCGTAACAGGATTTCCACCCGGTTAAAAAAAATGTTATATAGATAGAATCAGTCAACTAAAAATCTTCATTAGAGGCAGATTTTTTGTCTTCGTCAGGTCATATAGTACCAAACACCCATTTCTCAGCACCCATATTGTGTACACAAGGCTTGGGTCATTAGGGCTTTAGTCCAATATAGTTACTATGATGGTGTTCCATTCTCTCTCAGACTCCTCCTCATGGAGGATAACTAGTACATAGTTCTCTTAGTTTCGATGTTTGATATATGATGTACTATTTAAATTAAATGTCCTTTTGAACTTAGTTAAATAATATCATACAAAAAACATTTCATTTAAACGAAGAAATTTTAATAAAGTAAATTCCAATGTACCTTCAAAATATAAATTATTAAAACATTATTAAGAGAGGCTTTTAGATAAAAATAAATTTTATTATTAATTGTAATAACTAATTCACGTCGAACAAAAGTTGAGCGTGGAGGGCTCTGACGTTAAACCCCAACGCAATATCGGTAACTGAATCTCTCGGTTTTGTATTCGGCTCAAAGTAATAATTAAAAATGTATTATACATTCACAAATGTTTGGATAAATTTGATAAAGGTTCGTGTTTTAAAATATTTTTTACGCTTTAGCATAAAAATTTAAATTAGATTTGTAAGAATTTTTATTTGACTAGTACTGTTTTATCTTTAACGAAAAATCCCGGTATTTAAAGTTTGATATTAAATATCCCGTTATAAAACACTCCACCAATAAACAAAGGAATAAAAATTATTCATTATTAAATGAGTTGCTTGCCAATGCCATAATGGAGAAAAGGTATCAATTAACTGATGCTCGCAGATTTCAAAGGGATTTTTTTAATATTTCCTAAAAGAATAAACAATGGCGCTTGGAGTTTCATATAAATAATAAAAAGGGTGTTAACAAACTCTTGGATTCAGGCTCTCGACAGACTCATCGCGCTTCGGCTTTGAAATAATAATAATTCATTACTTTCTGAATTAGTTATAACTAAGTCTACTGCAGTAACAAGACATTGAAGCAATATAATGTGTATTTAATTTGAATATTTACTTATAATATTATACTAATATTAATCTCAATATGGAATAATGATAATTATATTCGGTGTAATTGGCTAAAAATCAAAAACTATTTTTTAACATGTCACCTAGCACTTGATTGTTATCCCCAGTCCTACTTACTTAATTTTTAGTTTTCTAATTATCTGCGGATATTTTATTATAGTTTGTACTTAGCAATTCTGTGTAGTGTGGGTTCTACCACACATGTATAGACTGCTTTAAATTTTCTGGGTAATCTCATACGACTGCCGCATCTACCTTGAACAGAGAAAGATTTAGGTTATATGGGACTCGCACGAAATACTGAAAATGTAGACTAAAAACGGTTGGTTGCTATTAATGTTTAAAATTACAATTGATATTAAATATTTTAATTCGTAATTTAATCAGTATTCAGCGGCCAAAAACATTTACAAACGAAGTTATTTCGTTCCTCGGATTTGATAACAAGGTAATTATCCTCTGATAATTATTACAGCCTCGAGCTCTGTAACGAGAGCATGGAAACAAAACATTTTAATCGAAAGCTCACGTAGATCGTTTACATTCATAGAAAAACCTATTTTTAGCTCTAATAACAAATTACAGGGCCCTATTAAGTTGGTGGTATATGAGAGAACTGCTCCAAGATCAAACTTATTTAATTTTTTACTTTATCATGATATTTTTTGATTAAAGATTGCACGCATGCATTTAAAAATATTCAGTTTTCTAATAACATGATTGCCACAAAATATAATAAAGAATTTCATACATTACCTCGAAACTAACGTAACGTGGAGCAAGACGTGTTTAATAAGAGAATTCCTTTTCTACCTCAAAATGTTCTAAGATTAGACTTTTAACGAGTAAATGTACTCGGTATTCATTTATTTATTCTTTTTAACACTAAAACAACATTTAAGTAAAGAGTATTTAAACAATTTAGCTATATTAAGAAGTCTATGTTAAACCATATATCTATATCACTACAAAATGATTTTTAAGGCAACCACTAAAAATAAAAATATTGAGAAAGATTTTGTTAACGATTTCAATTATTTCATCTTATGTTATATAATAATAGGCATTGTATTATGTGATGTGTAAACGATAGGTCTACCGCCTTAATGAGGTTGAACTAATCTTAGCTAGTTATGTATCAAGTAAGCTAGTCTGTGCTTATTGAGAAATTCCAGTGGCGTCGGATATATATTCATTAAATTCATTACTATTTCAGTAGCAATTCAAGAGTTTGTAGTCGTAGTTGCATTCGACTGTGAAAATTGTGAGAAAATATTACGTTGCTTCAAGACAGGTTAATTAGCATTTAGAAATTAACACTTAGAAAGTGCATGCATATTAGATGTCACAATTAATCATAGCAAAATATATGTTTATTCAATTAGGCTAAATAAAGTAACATTTTTGAATTATTTGAGTAGAAAAACAAAATATACATATTTATACAATATTAAGTATGATTTATTTTTGAAGGCAACATTGATCCAGAGGAAACTTTTTCTATTTCAATTTCTTTATTAATTGCATTCCACAATGTAGACTTAGGTGGTAAAACATTGTAAGAGGTATGTAACAATCGTGGACCCCGTCGGGCACAGCAAGGATAATATATAAATGTGGAGAGGGCTTATAAATTCAGTATCTTATAACAATACAACTTATTCTAAAAATATACTAACCTAAAAACTATATTATAACAAACACTATGTATTTTAATCATAAATATAACATTGGCATTGGTATTATAATTTAAATTCTTAAAACTTTATTTTTTCTGTTTTAACGATTTGTCTCTTAAATATTCATCGACACTATAGTACGCCTTTTTTAATAAAATATTTTTTAATTTATTTACGAATAAATGGATTGTTATGAATGACTTGTTATAAATAGCATGTTTTTCTATTGATGCGAGCTCTTTAATAAATACAACGTGTCCCGAAATTCAACGATAAGAACGGGGTGGACCTGTTCATAAGTTTGAAATTGAAAAAAAAGTGATATTTTTTTCTTTGCTTTTTCTGGAGTAATCATGAGCAGGTTCACCTACTGGTGCAGTTTTGTCATTAAATTTTGGGTCATGTTTTCTATAGGATTATATCGTGTACTCCCAGGAATTTCAAAAATACTTAAAAAAAGATTAGTTGTTCAAATATCTATATAAGCGTTCCTTACATTTAATGGTTCGATCAACCGATTTTAGTATGGACGGCAAAGGACCATACGATTAGACATTATGATAATACCCTCGTTTTCGCAACGCATCGGAGATAGAGCAGGTAGTATATCGATTTGGTCTATAAGCCTATCAAGAGCGGAGAGCCATACGCCATACAAGAACGGATCCAATGTTTAACTAAGGGGGCTATGGGACAAAACTTGATAATCCAGACATAATAATTCTATTAATAAAACCAACAAAAAAGTGAATTTCTTAAATAAATTACACACAGTACGATAAGTTTTTCCTGATTCTTTAAGCTTACACACTCACTTCAACAAAAATTTTATTTAGATATAATATTTTATTAATTTAATAAATGAATAAAAAGCAACTTTGAATGGTATAAGTATTCAAGAGCTTCAAACCAGAACAAATATGCTGAACTGCTTAAGAAAACCCATTGAAAAGAAAGCGAATAGAGAGCTTTATGCTTAACTGACACGTATGAGCTGCTGATATTCGAAATATACTAAAAACAGCTCATTACGATTTCTATTATTTCAGAGATAAATGGCGTTGATTCTTAAGTACATCTGAGCAGATCTGAGTTGTAATTTTTTATTTAAAGCTGTCTTTCATAGGAGACAAAAGCTATGATTGTGTCCTTTGTATTTGATACCCTGGTAAATAAACACGAATTGAGAATAAAATCTTTTTCAGATTCACCTGCAGGGTAGGTTGTTCGTGACCCAAGTCATTCGGCATAGTAATCGTTATTTAGTTCTTCTGTTATTATGTAAATGGTTGAAAGGAAGTGGGTATAGAAATAAGGGTGTTTGACGTTTTTATCCATCACACACAAGGCGAATCCAATAAAATTCGCCTAATTTACTCTGATGACCATTCAAATTTGAATTGGTGTTAAATATTGAAATTGTTTCATAGAAAGTAAATATATACTTACAGTTTTCAGTGACACAGTTTACACTTATATTATTAGAAAAGAAATAAGCTCAAAAGCTTCGACACATTGCAAGAAAAGTTGTAATACATTTCGAGAACTTTCCTTGTGAAGCGAGAAAGATGAGGAAAAGAAATAATTAGCTACAATTTTTCGTACAGCTATGATCAATAAAAAACTTTATCCATCTTGGGATATGGCACTGTATTCTTTACAAGGGATATTGCGATTGTGTAGATTTAAATTATTATTTACGTTTGATGTTTTATTCACTAAAAAGAACACATACAATGTTTTCAACAATTTGGGCAAGCATTTGCACAATGTTTGATCGTGTAAAACAATATCAGACCAAAATCGGAGAAAGGAAGAATGCGGGTAGCATAGCGTTGCTACGACAGTTACAGGAATTCACAAAGGGTATTAAGGAAAAGAAAATAGCCAAATATAATGTTATAAGCAAAAATATTTCTATGTAGTACAATCGTGAAATACATTGAAAATAAAGTATCCCTATGTCTGTTTGATCTAAAAGTGTAATTACATAAAAATACATTAATATGAGATAGCTAAAGAATATAACGGATAACTTTATATTGAAAAGTAGGTTGAAGCATCGAGTTCTTTAAATTTGTTAATGTTTATATTGTATGCACATACCTATTTTGAACGATTTTCAATTCTTTGAATATTGATGAAATTGGTTCCAAACTTCAGATTCGTATGGTATGATCTGATTGATTTTGATTGATTAATGGTGTGTGAAGTACGCTCCACAGAACACATCTGCTATGGATATCCATTACGGTAGAAAACGGAATAATAGACGACTGAATAGCGAACCTCGACGTTACGACAACATTGGAATTAGCAGAACAAAATACCTCCTGCTGCCTGTAGTAATATTATTTTTTGAATAATTCAATAAATACTTTGATATTTTATTTTTACTTTTAGGTTTAAACCCTTATAATCAACTAGCCTTCTGAGCCCTCTTCCTTAAATCAGCTTCAATAATACCCCGGTTTAAATAAATATATAATTAAGTTTGATTCATTATGCTTCTTCAAAATTACAATACACATTAAAAAAATAACTTAGCTTTAAAAAAGTAAACTCACATATTATAAATATTTTTAAAACCTTAAATTTATTGTGCTTACCTCTAAACTCTAAAGTAACAATCCGCTCCATTTTGGATTTTATTAATTTAAAACGTTTTAAATAAACCGAAAGAGACATTTTGACTAGAGTATATGACCGACTCACAATAAAATAAAATCACGACTAAAAATAGTGAGTTATGAGAATGTTATACTTAAGCGAAATGACCAGAAATTTCAGGACGATATATTAGAGACATCGCGAGAGCGCGTTCTGCCGCGCTTATTCGAATCTATACAACTTTTACGTGACTGATGTCAGGTATAGGTTTTATAACAACCGTTTACGATGAGCGACGCCACTGAAATGAAGCTCAGGCTCCGGGCAATGAGGTGCTTTGTGCCACCCTCCGGGCGAGGTGTGGGTCGGGTGGAGGGTAGCTGCCTGGCACACACTCGCAGCGCTGTGCGTAATTACGACTAACACCGATACGCCTTTGTATTTTAGTAAGCTGATTCGCTCATGATTCCCCGTATGGTCTAACTTCTTTTTCGATATTCGCTTAACAGGATCTAAGAGAACTTGGATACTTAAACTTTATAGTGTCTCTCAGTGAGCGGTTCGCCATGAAATGGATTATTATTATAAGAAGAAATTTTTTATCCTTATTTAGAAAGGGATTGAGAATATGGTTTATAGAAACGCTTGTTACTTTAAATTATTATTTTGAATATTGCTACGGAGTTGTAAAATCTATCTTCATTATATATTTAATGATAAAAAAACGAATTATTAACAATATTGTCAATTACTTATTTAGTTTACGTTTCACTAGAACTTTTAACTTAGGTTGAAACATATTGGAAACTTGAAAACCTTAAGTTTACTAAAAATCACTCTCGCGTTGTTAGCGTTTGTAGCAAAACGAATGGCCATCAGCAAATGTACCACGGATGAGTCGTCACTATTTAATCTTCGATAACGCTTCTGGCGCAGATAAAATGCTGGCTTAAATCTCTGTAGGAAAGGAAATAAATCGGAAACGAACGCCTTCGTATCTATCAAAGCTTTAACGGATAGTGGGTTTAAATCAATTACTACTATATATTATTATAACATCCATATTATTTTACATTTATAATCACATTATAATGAATCTCAACTATCTAAACTATGAAAAATTATGATATGATCTTACAGGGAAAAATTTAAATCGTTACCTGATCACGAACAAGGGAAATATATTCCACAACAGATTGAATGGTTTCACGTTTCCGTTTTCATGTTTCATAAACTCTTTGTCTATACTTTTATACGAAAGTAATGTCTAGTCTTTTTAAGAAGAATACCCTATTTCGCGTTTTGTACTGAAGCTCAATACTAACACTCTGTAGTTTTAATATCTTAATGAACTCGATTTCTGTTCGATTCAGTTGTTCTAACTGAATTTGAACTCCGAAATGGTCTCATTTATTAGGCTGAAATTTTCTTTGATCTCAAAACCGACAAAGGCTTATAATCTTTCTATTATGCAAAAATTTAATTAAACTCATCCAAAGCTCTACTGGTAAAGATTTTTACAATGAACAGTAATGACAAATAAATTGTTTTTCATTTATATTTTCTGTTTGTAAAAAATCTTGGCTTCGCAGCGAATCAGATGTTTAATCGTCTTAAAAGAGAGAGCTCTCATAGTTAAATTATAATGAATGGTCCTTCATAATGCCAGCTACGGCACTAAATGTAGGTGAATTATATATGAACGTACCTAGAAGACATTATAAATATAAATAATTTATAATGTCTTCTGGGTACGTTCTTCACGATTGTACTACATAGAAGACATTATAAATAATATTAAAAATGTATGTATCCGTAAGGTATACCACCGGTGAGTTTTGTCGGTTGAACCATTTGGTACGAGTCCGACATTATCTCCTACTTATCCCCTAAGGAAAACTCGGTGGCTTTCTGGTGGTCAGTAGATTTGTCCTTAATTAAATAGATAATGTTTTGGTTATGGTTTGATAATTTATAACTGAGATAAATAGATAATTGTACGAGGATAAGCACAATACTTAGAACATTTTTGCATAAACTATACTAAAAATTTGGTATTTATATTGATTCGTGACAGGTGAGTTACATAGATCCTTAAAAATTATATATACAAAAAAGTGGGCTTATTTACATTGAATGTAAGCCCGAAAAGATTATTCGATTTTAATCACAACATAGCATAAAACAATAATAATGGTTTTCGTCTGCCTGTCCCTACTCCCTAAGTATCGTTGCTTAAATCTTAAAAACCTGGCAACCGATTTGAATTATTTTTTTTATAATATAGAGGAAATTTATGCATAAATGCGGTTCGAAAAGTTTCAAATATTTTAAATGTACCTAATAAAAACTGTAAATATACATCAAGGGCCTCTATTGACATCTTCTCTTAAATAATTAACAAATCTAGAATTAAATTTAGATTAAATAGATTAATTAATTGGAATTTAGTAATAATCAGTTTAAAAATTTATGTTATAGGCGACTCATTAACCGACTTAAAAAAAGGCAGAGGTTCTCAATTCGTCTTTATCTATATTTTTTTTATGTACGTTCACGGATATTTTCAGAAGGGAAGGTGAGTGTTATGGTTGCCTTACTTTTTTTATTGTTAATTGTTTTGACATTCTTTTACATTTCTAAGAATTCAGTTTTACAACGGATGTTAATGTGTAAATATACAGTTATCTATGTAACCGTTATCTAGTTGCTATATATAGCGTGAAACTAGATGGCGCTGTGCAAACTCAGCAAAGTATTATTATCATTCATCAAATATTTTTCAGAAAATTAAAGTGCATTAACATACATAAAAACTGCGTTGTACAAGTTGTTGTTGAGATTTTTAGTACCTGAGGGCAAAATTTTATTATATATAAAACATAAGATAGTAATATTCAATGAATATAAGCAGTATATTGTGTACTGTGGAATGCGTACACACCTCGCACTTAATTATAAATTAAACAGAACTGAAATGTACCGTGAGCTGTCAGAATACAGCGGCCATAGAAGATTTTAACTCGTGAAATTCATAATTAATATCAAGGAACAATGTTGTTTATTTGCCCCTCTCCCTGATTTTAGAGAGGCTTTTTATCCCTTTTTAGCATACCATTGTTACAAAAGTATACACAAGCACGTACGAACTTTCAAAAATTATATTAGGTAAGACGTAAGAGCAGAAAAGGAAAAAAAAAATAAATTTAATTCATTGATTTTAATGTAAGAATGGTATCCATTTCACAAGTTCCATAACCAATTCTACCATAACTGAATAACAGCTTCTTAAAAAGGAAATATAAATTACGTAATTTTTATAATCAAATAGAATCACGAAATTTAATTAAATTTTGTTTTATAGAGCAACCAGATCAGAGTTTACATATTAAGTAAATTTGATTCGATTGTATGAAATTGTTTCAATTAATTGATATAAATATACGATGTTGAACGATCATACTGACATGACGTTATCAAAATTTTAATGAAGCCTCTACTTTGTATTTATATATTTTTTTGTAGTCCAGAGGTACCTTATTCAAATTCCGTATTGACATTAGTAATTCATTAGCTCTAATTGTGCGATAAGTTATCGATTAACTGCCAACCACTTTCAACAGACAAATATTTTCGAATTCATATGCCGATCCAATTTAAATAATGTATTGACGGTTGACAAATACAAACACATTCGATATTCTGTGAATATTTGTAATTTTAATGTGTCCAATTCCGTAATATTACATAATATAGTGAATAACAAACTCAATATGTGAAGGTGAAGGTTGAAATAGAAATTACATTTTGGTCGCTATGGATATAGTACAAATAGCGTGCGCACGCCTCGCGCGGTGCCGCGTCATCGGGCGCGGGCCGCGGGCGCATCTCGTCAAATCTCGAACATAAGCCAATACATGATATACATAGCTTACTAATAACGAGCACTTCGTACGTCGTCATCAAACAAATACGTGTTGGATGTGTCATTATCGCTTCACACGTTACAGAAAGCAAACTGGTTCTCATTCCAACAGTGTTCGTTTCGATATCCGCACGCTCACACGTCAATTAAGTAGATACAATTATATTTAATATCTGTTTGTTGTTACTGTTTAATCGTCGTTTCCACCATGCACGACTCCATACAGAATCAGGTGAGTATATTTATGTTTTTTAAGCTCTTGCGAATTTCTATATTATATAAAAATGGGATATATTAGTGATTTAACTGATTTAACCATGTGATGTGTATTATTATTAAAGCTCATTGATTCAATGAGAGATATAATATATATCTCATTGAATAAGAGTTCACCATGTTATCTGCGAATAATAAAAAGATAGACCGAAAATATACAACATATTTTTTTAAAGAATTATAATTATTATAATTGTTGAATAAACTTATTTTATATAATTATAATCGATTCGTTATGTTTTTTTTTATTTATATTTATTGGGTATAGAACTATATTCTGTCTACGGTTTAAGCATTTATAGAATTTTTTCCCTTTTTACCTTCAAGATTATCTTGAATATTTCTGCAATAAACGGTTATCAATAATTGATTTCGTTTATTTCATTCACGCCAAAAGGGTATATCGTCGTTCTCTTTCAAGATTCATCTCAAAGATCCTTAACAACTGTCTCAACAAAGCGCTCCAAATATAAACTCATCCGCATATTTCCATAATATATTTTGGAATGAGCACGTCACATTTGCATTACGCATCTTCTCCGAAAATTTTCAAATTGGGCTATAATTAATTTTTAGCTTCTTTGTTTCATATAAGCTCTATTTATTCATATTGCTCGTCATCATTACGTTTTTAGTAAAGGGCGTGAAGGCAACAAAATTAACATTTATATTCATATTCAGGCTGTGTTAATCAGAATTTCCAAGAGCCTAAATAAATATTTACAAGATCTGTCATCTGCCAAAAAGTTTACGTTGAAAGGGAGACTGTCGCCAAATATGTAGGCGATAACTATTCATATTTTTTTATTTTATTTCGTATATGACGCATTATTTTCTTTGGAATGCATAATATAATGGACTTCTATATGTCAGTGTAAATAGTATAGTATAAAGGTTCTTCATAATTATAACTTATAAGTTATTTAAAAGCGAAATAGAATGTGGTTTAAGATTCTGGTTATACAAAGTGTGCGCGAATAAAAAATATCTATTAAAATTTATTATTTAAATAGATATTTTTGTTATTATATATATAATATTATTATTATAGTAATAAGTGTTCATTTAAAATATAGATAAAATGTATAAGGACAATTTAATGAATAAAAAACCGTTCTTACTACTTATTAAGAGATGACATCCACTAGGTAGAATTTGGCATTGTAAGTAGATACAGAAAAAAAATGCTTGTATGTGCTGCCAGGATCGTTTTTTGTGGCTTGTTTGGTTGCCCATCTAGTTTAAATATATGCATCTCAACAAGGCTTACATGCGGTTATATTGACAATCTGATATGGTCGTATTATAATGCTGGTAGCATAAACAAACAAGGTCCCAAGAGCGATCGAACGACAGTATATTTCTGTTAACACTACTCTTTATAGAAGAGGCTCGGGCTAGCGTAAACAAAATATTGCAACAGATACATTAAACGGAGCGGAATACGTACATTAAAAATGCAATCTTATGAATATGCATTCTGATTGTTGGCTATAATAGTTCGTGCAAAAATGACAGTTAACATATATTTCGACTAGATCGTTTTGAATAGTTACAAGAATTAAACAAAAAGGAACCAATAAGTTATAAAAAGGCTCAAATACCATTTATAGCGCCTGGGGGTTTTGACCTCGAACTCACGCTGCAGTGAATGAATTTTGGTGCTTGAAGTGCAATTTAATTTTTTAAACTATAAATCGCAATGTTTACTATTTCTTTTTTTGTGCTTTTGTTTTTTTTAAGAATTTAAACAAACAAAATAAAAAAAAAATCAATATTTACATGTATTAACATTTTAATTAAATAATATTATTTACATGTATACGTTTCATTTGACTTTAAAGGCATAAAAGAACATTATATTTCGAAGTTACCTGAATGTATTAAAAAAGTTAAAGTTCCCACGTCGTTTATTGAACACAAAAATAACGATGAATTAGAAATAGTGTCCGCGTCGCGTGGGGGCGATCGGCGGCGGTTATACTTAGAGCATGCGTAAACAATCTCAGGCTGACTCTCACTCGTCTTACAAGCCGGGGTAAAAACAAAGAACGAAATTAAATTGCTTTCCAACGGAACTCACTTCAAAATCAGAACAGGATAACGCGAACAATTCCGTAAACTCATAACAAAGTTGTTGTCGCACCAAAAGAATATAATAAAGTCGTGTATTTTTTTAGACCGAGGGCTAATTAGAAAAATGTGCATTTCATAATGTAATTAATTTTTATCTCAAAACGTCAATACTATTAGATAGTCTTCTTTTTTGTATACACCTGAGGCGATATCGACATACGTTGGTAGTACGTACGCCTCGTATATGTTCTTCATGTCTTCATGCATCAACGTTATTTATCATTAAAAACCCCAGTTGGTGGAAGCCACTATTCGTCTTCAGGCTGTACTCTTCCGTCAGTTGTAAGTAGTAGTAGGTTTCTTATAATATTATCATGTTCAAATTCCAGTTGGAGCGAGACGGGTACGTGGTGTTGGAGGAGTTCTTGCGGCCCGCAGAGTGCGACGAGCTCGTGGCGGCCGGCTTGGAGCTCACCAAACAGACCGACGACACTGCGCATAGATCCGTCTTCTCCACCGTCAACAATCAGGTCGGTATACCGGTCTTAATCCTAACCTTATTAAAATCAACTATGCTAAGTTATATAAATTACGTGGCAATATAAAATTGTTCCGTGTAATCACTAGCATGGATTGTATATCTTAATAATTAGAATATCATTTATTACTATGTATTGATACGGTTTAATAAGACGCTTTCTACTCATACGTGCTTTTCATAGCGAGTTTATTCGTGTTCAGTTCGTCATCATTTGATATGAAATAGAACACATGTAAGTTGGCCTGTCGTCAGTAGGTACATAATGTTATCACCATACATAATGCCGATAAAACAATTTATATTGTTCTACTGGGGCTTGTTACGTTCAATTATTTAAATTGATTCGGTATTGAGCTTTTAAATTTATCCCGTCGACGTTAATTATATTTTAAAAGCCTTTTAAACGAAATTATAACCTCGATGGTTATTGTGTTTAAAATAAATATATACCTAAATCAATCTATAGTTAATAATTGTCAATAAATAATTGATGCGTTTACACTTATTTATTGAATTTGTTCATTTAAATAGCTTATTGAGGAATATATAATAATTTGTTATATGAAATAATTTCCAGGAACACAGGGATACGTACTTCTTAGAGAGCAACGACAAAATAAGATATTTCTTCGAAAGTGACGCTCTAGATGAGCAAGGTCAGCTGAAAGTTGATCCAAGTATTTCCCTTAATAAGGTAATTATATCATTTATACTTATATTTTTCTTATAACTCAACAAAATATACTTACAATAAGATAATAAAGTACTGAATTATTTTTCGATGAAATAAATGAAAAATCTATACTAATATATAAAGCTGAAGAGTTCGTTTGTTTGTTTGAACGCGCTAATCTCAGGATCTACTGGTTCGATTGAAAAATTCTTTTTTATTGAATTGACCATTGAGCGAAGATATAATGATAAATATGGAAAAAACGGGGAAAATTATTCATCTTGAGGGCTTCCTTTGCGTGCGCTGCGAAAACGGTTCAAGATACCAAAAAATAGGAATGAAAGAATTATTCCTCTTTAAATGATCTAAGAAAAGTTTGCGACGTATATGTCTATCTTCTAAGATTTACTCACTATAACATAATAATAGAAATAGATCCGACGGGGACGAAGTCGCGAGCAACAGCTAGTGTAAAATATGTGTTCTTTTTAAACATTGTGGCCGAACTTGATATTTATTTGTACAAAATTACAAAATGGTTACAAGCGTATATGATTAAAATGAATTATCAACATTGTTGAAAATAAAATATCATATCAAAGTTCTATTTGAAATGTTGGAGAAAAACACGAAAACCGAATGTAGCCGCGGGGCGAAAGCTTCCGTGTAATTCAATTAATAACGCTATACTTTGTGCTTCATATCCCAATAAATTTTGATTGTATATTTTATATATTAAAATTTAATAAATATCATAGAATTTTCTGTCACCTCGATTAGCATTAGATGTAATGTTTTAACCGAACTTAGCTATCTAATGTCTAACAATAAATAAACATTGGCTGTTCTAAGAATGAATCGGATATTTAGCTGCGCAAAATTTATATATAGATTATTATCTTTGCTTCCAGTAATGTCTGAGCCGTAGTCACGCCTGATCTCGGTAAAAGCAAACAAATTTACATTAAGGGCCGTGTTCTGATTGTTAAATAGTTGAAAATAATCCTCAGAGAACAGGCCAATTTATGTTCGCTGAAATTTTGGAGTTATATATATTACTGAAATTAGACAGCGCTTTTATTAGTAGCAATATTCGTCTAAGTTTCTTCAATCTTATTAAAAGAGTGTAGTTTATTTAAAGACGTCGAAGCTAGTTATTTTAGTTATATTTGAAAGAGAAATTACTTTTCACAGGTAGGTCACGCCTTGCATCTGCAGCATCCCATCTTCAGATGTTACACGTACAGCGATCGCGTGAAGGCTGTCTGTCAGCAGCTCGGCTTCAAGGAACCGGCCGTCGTACAGAGCATGTATATCTACAAGAACCCTGGGATCGGCGGCGAAGGTCTGTATTGATGAGTAAAATTATATACGAGAATAGAAATTTGCATGTCCCTTATATAAAAAAAATATTTTGTATACACAGGATTTGACAAAGTTACCAAGCAGAGGTTGTCAAAAAAAATGTTTCTGTAGACACTTATGTTATTTAGGTACTTATAAAGTTCTTAAGGAATGACTCGTTAATGGTACACTTATGGAATAAGTAGATCGAAACGATGTTATGATAGAGCGAGTGCCTAGGGGATTGGAATGATTGAAGTT
Organism: Eurema hecabe; assembly: GCA_026213755.1. Classification (NCBI taxonomy): domain Eukaryota; kingdom Metazoa; phylum Arthropoda; class Insecta; order Lepidoptera; family Pieridae; genus Terias; species Terias hecabe. The sequence continues at coordinate 4,588,227 of JADANM010005835.1, forward strand.
GGTAATCTAGGTCAAGCGAAGATATACCATATATCATCTAAGGAGTTTGTACGATTTCAACTTAGGGATTTTATGCTCATTTAACGTAATATGCAGTTAGCATCCCTTTTAGTAAGGGACCCAGAGAGCTATTATTTAATTTCTAATATTTATAATGAGTCATTATTAATGAAGTTCAAGTTAGGTACTTCACTAAAATAATATGGTATGTTGTTGGTTGATTTGTTGAGATTACTTTTCACTATCACTATAAATAAAAACACGCATTATTTCAGTGATACCGCATCAGGACATCACGTATTTACACACGGAGCCGGTCCCGCCACTCGGTTTCTGGATCGCCCTGCAGGACGCGACGTTGCAAAATGGTTGTCTATGGATTGCGCCGGGCTCCCACAAGTCCGGCGTGCACCGACGGCTAGTGAGGAACGCAAACAACACGCTCGATTACGATAGACCGGCGCCCGTGTACCCTCAGTCGAGTTACACAGCTGTGCCTGTCACGAAAGGTACGCACACAATTTGTAAAAAATACGCAATCGGTACAAGTCTTACATTCGATTGATGTTTATGTTCAAACTTACCTTTTAGATATACAAACATTTTACGTATATCGGGTGTAAAGCTCCAAGTCCGATAACTGAAACCGTAGATGGCATTCAGATTTTTCATGATATAAATTTAACTCCTAATCGTTCAGCAATGAGGTACACATGTTTACTTCATTGATACGACCGAAAGTCTTAGAAGGAATAAAACCTCATACGTATAACAAGTTTTATATAGGTTAATAATTTATTAAAAAAATATAATTAACGATAAATACAGTAATATTTAAGTACGCTATGCTAGGTAATAAATTTCAACAAAATGTTTGCCTGTCAGGTACCTGCATATTAATACACGGGAATGTCGTACACAAAAGTGCACACAACAAGTCGGACAAGAGCCGCCACGCTTACACATTCCATATCATTGAGAAGAAAGACAACAACTACTCCCCTGAAAATTGGTTGCAAGAAGGAAAAGACGCTCCGTTTTTAAATCTCTATACTACATCGCAGATGATGTAGAAGAATTTCAAAGAATACGTGTATAAGAAACCAACAATAAATTTTAAAGTATTATAATGATAATTAAAGAAATAAAATCAGTATGTAAATCAGTACCTAATCCTATTTAGCTATGTACTATAATGTATGTAAAGTTGCATAAAAAATAATGTTCTGGTGTATTAAGAATTGTTCTTAAGAAATATCGAACTAAATCCACCATCTCTAAGAACATTGTAAATTAAGGTAACACAAATGTATAAAACTGTTATTATTTTAATTGCACAATAATTATAATATCACATACGAGACCTGTTACCAAAATACGGTTTAATGATACGCGGTTAGCATTAAATACTTGTAATAGAAGTTATAAATGATTAAATGTCTATTTTTTTATTAAAGTCGTTATATTTTTAGCAGGTATGTGCTATATTAATTTCTATGTGATAAATCGCAAAAGCGATGACATTTGTGATAACTTTCAAATAAATAAAAGTTGTCATTTTTTTGTTTTTTTTTATTATCCATTTAATTTTTTAAGAAGAAACCAATAAGAAAGAAGGATAATATATCAGTGGCTATTTCACCGAGACAAATTTTTGAAGTAAGTATACTTATACAGAATTCTCCTCTCACGCGCATGGCCAAGCTGATTAACGAATGCAGTAGTGTGCTTGATTTGCACTTTGACTCCCTCTCGGATTTTATCGCCAAGGTTAGGAACCATTTTCAAAATTCTTAATATATATATTAGTAAATAGGTAATGTTTGTGTGTTTGTTTAATTGTAAGGGCTAATCTCGGGAACCACTGAACCAATTTAAAAAAAAAATCTAGTTTTTTTTTATATATAAATATGTGTGCATGTCGTGGACGCCTGTAAGTGTGGCTACATTCTTTTACTTTGTGTAGATATACGTGTTTTTGTGGTAATTGTTTAACGAACGTACGCCATGTTGGCGTTCCTTTCATAAAAATAAATATACATTCGTAAGTAACGTTGGTAGGTATAATATAATATGATCCTACTTATTTTGGAGGCACATTCTTTTGTATGAATCTTTATTACGCAAAGCAACTGATCAGATTTGGCCGACACATTTTATCCAACAGACACTGTTTTACCTCGAAAAGAAGGGTTATATCTCCTTGGTACCGAATCTAACCATACGTTTACCTACGTCCTTAGCTCCCGTCCGTGATATTCTTAAAGCTTATCCAGATTGAAAACTAGGATAACTAAGATAATATTTACAAAGGTCACTTCGAAAAAGGTATAAGCGTAAGAAAATCTAACCACACAATATAATTCGTTTGGATACTTCAAAGGGCGAGTGATGCTGCAGGCGCTGCGTTTCACATCATCTGTCTGTCCGTATTTCTATGCGATTAATTGATAAGGTGATTCAAGAGGAAGAATTGTATATATCTAATATGTATGCAAAACCGGAACGGGTCGCTAGTCTAAATATATAAAAGGAGAAACTGACTCACTGACTGATTGACTGACATATCAACGCACAGCCTCAACGGCTAAATGTAGGCACTTGAAATTTGGAAGGGACGTAGCTTAGGTACCGTAGAGGTGCACTAAGAAAGGAATTCCCGTAATTCCCAAGGAAACGGGAATTAGCGGGAAAATCCTTTTGTATGAAAAATCTAAACCGCTTAAGTTAGGCACTTGAAATTTGGCATGTAGGTACCTTAGTAATAGACTACAGGCCCATGTTGAAAAAATGATGGGTCATTTGAACCAC
>JADANM010005835.1:4609403-4633068 GCA_026213755.1 Eurema hecabe
GCCACGCATAGAATGATTCTGGACTCTATCAGGTACTTTACATATCATATAATATTTGAGGAGCACCTTCTTTATAAATAATAAAGTATAATGGTGTTCGATGTTAAAGAAAAAGTTATTATAATAAATATGCAGTTAGGTGGCCTTTCAATGCTAATGCAATTATTATTGTATTAGAAATTTGTAAACCCAATTGTCAAAAATTCCAAAAATCAAATTGTAAAATATGGCCGAATTGAGAAACCTCCTCCGTGTAACCATATATATATTCCAGGACCCTCGTAATCTGGATGGTGTCTCTGGCCGTGAGGTGGCAGGTGTTCCACTGGCAGCACATCATCGGGTTCACGGTGCTGGTGGTGGGCATGTGCGAGTACAACGGCATCCTGCCGCGCTGCTGGCGACGAGCCACCGAAGACCAGGACCGGGTCGTCAGTACCGAGGCCGATAGGCTCGAAGAAGCTTAGTTTTACGTATCAATTAACCTACTTCAAAAAATGAGGAGGTCAATAAGTTCTAATTTCGACCGTATATATGCTTTATTTTAACTTTAGACGTTATTTTTTAACCGATAACCGACTTGAAAAAAGAGGAGTTCACTAAGTCCGAACGTATATATGTTTTGCTTAGCTTTATAGTATACACTTAACAGAAAAGAAAGTAGATACCATACAAATATAGTATATATAATTGTCGGTTTTATTGCTTGGCATCGATTTCGAAGCAAAGTTTAATTTATAAAGAAAAGAAAAAACTATATAATAACATATATCTATCTATACAAAAAAAACAGTACTTTTAAACGTAGGCGAGACGGGACTTTTAATAAGCATTAAAATAATACTATAACTTCACTTAAAGTAAAACTAAAAATACTAAAAATACTAGCTGATACCAAAATTCATTTACAGTACTGTGCCGAGTGCTACGTAGACCTTACTTATGACCTTACTGACCATAGTCGAGACATATCTTAAACAATAATTACACTAATCGGTTTAATTGTTTATGCGAAATAAAACAGCAACTGACGAATTGTCTAATTTTTTTTACTAAGTAAATTATATACAAAAAAATCAATATACAGTCTCGCCGTTGCGTTATTTTACCAAAAATCATTTTAATATAAAACATATCGTTCTCTACTTTGATTTCTCTTTTGATCCAAAACGCATTAGTTAGTAAGATAAATATTTTAGGAAGACTTATCGGTAGTAGTTCTAAGATTTTTAAATGTGTAGGTACTAGGGTCTAGGGACCTTAATTACGGCCACTATGGTAACTATTAATATCAATTGCTCACGATAATATACTAAATAATATCATATCTTATATTTGCATAGGTAACTGTGATAGACAGTATTTCTTTCTTTTCTTTTATTAATAAATTACGAAAATTATTTTTATACTATCTCATAAAAATTTAACTAAGTAATTATTAAACTTATTACCCAATCTTTATTCTTTTGTAATTAGATATTTAAAAGTGCCTTTTAGTAAAAAATATCTATTAACAAAGAGTGTTTCCTACTATGGAAGGATGTGTACTATCATTTTAACTCTTAAAATTTTCTTTCTCATTATTTCCATTATTAAGTAATCACATTAATGACTGACTTTCCTTACGATAAATAACGAATATGAGCGACGCTCACATTTTTTTTTAATACAAACAAAGCATCATTTATATCAAATTGACTGAAAAGTAAAGTAAGGTAAAAACTATGTCAGATGTAATTGTCTAAAAATTGTCTATTGGACTTTAATTAAGAATGTACAAAGCATGTTACCTTACTATAGATCAATATATTTACACGATTATCTGTGATTACTATTGTATCTGAATGTAAGTTAAGATGATATTAAATAAAATATACAATACGGTTACAAGAATTGTTTTAATAAACACATCATTTCTTAAAATAAATTAATTATATGAACCTTTGACATTGGAGTATTTCAACTGACACAGCTATGACCATAAAATATAAATATACTTCAGAGTTTTTATAAAATATTAAAAGGGAAAAGTATTGAAAATCACATTTACTAATTATAAAAATGACAATGCTGTGCTGACCATTTTAAATATCAGGTAACTTCTTTTAAACCTTTAGGCTTCTCACCAGCAGCTGAAATTAATGTTAAAATATTAAACTATATAATTTAATTTACACAAATGGTATATAATAAAGGAATATTGTCTACCATTATAAAAATTATAATGTAAAATTATCCTGCAGCTGGACTCAGCCACAGGATAATACATTTTTAGCATCAACCGTTAGTTAAGTTTCAGTATATACCGATTCGAATAGAATAACAATTTAGTTTTATCGAATAGAACAAAGAAAGTGAGATACGAACGTAAGACCACGCCGTTTTCCCAAAAGAAACATCTTATAAAAGAAGCGTCTCTCTTAGCGGCTTCATCCTTCAAGTTAGACTTGAGTGACTTCCGAAGCACCTTAGCCGCTATGTTAGAGTAATTCACGTAACTGAAAGTAACCAATAACCGGTAAAAGTTATTATTTTTATTTATAAATTATACAAGAGCACGTGCGGCCAATCGGCCTTCGAGAGATAACTCTATGCCCCGTAGAGGATTAATTACATTGGAGCACAATCATCGGTATGTTTAAAATTATGCAAATTGTCGAGATAAAATTTACAAACAACATCGAAATTTTATATTTTAGCCTATTATCTATTCACATCAATTAGCCGTAGAGTGGCTAGTTGGTTTTTGTATGATTGTAGACGATTCAGCAAGACGATACCTATACGTACAGCCAGGTTCCCCTAAACGCCGACAATTTAAAAAAGGGTAAGGATAATAATGAATAAAGGGGACTACAGTTGGTACAGGTACTTGGTCTGAAGTAAAGGAGAAGGAAAATGGCAAGGTTTGCGCGGTTCCATTGAAACTATATTAGGTACCAACTTTAATTAGAGTACCTAAGTAACTATGGGCGCGATATGACTAGTTACATATAAATTCATTGATAACGAGTTTAATGAATATTCGAATGTTATGGAGTCGCACGTGATTTTATGGATTGTAACTATATTAATTATGAAATTTGTTAAATCTGTCTGTACAAATAGAAGCTAAATTATATAAAAATGTGATTCTTATTCTTTTATACTAACTTCAATCCGACCATTCGCCATGTACTCATATTTTAAATTATTTTATAATCAACAACTTTAATCCTTTATAATTTTCAATACTAAATTAGTCACCGGTTTTTGACAAGACCTTATTTCTGTCAATATATATAGGTATAAGAAAGATTTTACGTTAACTCAGTAAAAAGTATGCTTAAGCTAAATTTTTAAAAATAGGTTTATAACAATATTGTAAAATAACTATCTGAATATGATGAAATTTGGCAATTAATTTGAAAATAGGCTATTTTTATCGCGATACTGAGGAATGAATTTGCGCCCCGTAAATGGGGTTTGAAAATTTGTATGAACGATGGTCATTGGTTGCTGTAGAAAAATCTATGATAGTGGTAGATTGTACGAGTAAGCGGGGCTATTTAGTTACCTACTACTTAATTTCTACATTGCTGTGAGAGCGCCTATTGTGAACGTAGGTACCTAATTAATTAAAAATCGTAAAATTACTGGAAAAAATATCGCATCTCACATGACCTGATGTATTAAATGAAATTAAGTATGACTGGCACTTTATGTTTTTGTTATTTTATATGCATAACATTAAACTGATATCGTAATATACAATTATACAACCAAATAAATGTCTCGAGTCAAAAACTTAGATAAAGCTTTTTACACTGAAATGTACCTAAACCTATCGTTACTATTTTATATAGCCGCCTCGGATTTTTAACTAGGCATTTAATGTTTGATGTTATTTAACATACATAACAAGGACATTTGTTCTTTCCCACAAATAAAGTCCATTACTTATCTAAGTGTTCCATTCAAGAAAACGGACAGACAGACGCGTCACAGGATCATTTTTCTTATACACAGGTGTATAGATATGATAGATATACCTATAATAATTACAAAAAAGTCCTAAGGTATATTAGAAATAAGAAAATCAATAAATGATTACTTAGGATACAAATAGTTACTTAGGATACTAGATATTTGGTATTCAAATTTTATGTAAAAAAAATCCCGGAAAGAGATGCTTGGAAACAAATGATAATTAATACTAACGTGACATTATTATCTAACCTCGAGGTGTTTTTAAGATAGTTACACTGTCTAATTTATAAAATAACTTAACGATTATGTAAACATGTGATATTATGGCAGTTGATAAAGAAACTATCAATATAATTGCAATGCTGTAGTTGAAGGTCAATTGTACCATAAAACGTATTATCAAATTTTGGTACCGGTTTTGTACAAACAGTTGGAAATTATGCTTATATAAATATGGATTCTATTTATTGTTATTGAAGATATAGATTTATCCTATTATGGAATTAAGAAAGAAAGTCATGGTTAAAAATACTTACCTATTGGATACTAAATTATACGATTAAGGAAAGTTTAAGATACTTAAGTATACTAGAATTATTTTATTTTCAGTAGTGATAGGTATTTATATGTAATTATTTATTATGTAGACTACTCATAATTCACACACAAAGACTAAACATTGATTAGTTTATATAAGTATAATTATTAACGTCATAGTATGAAATAGTATATATATATGTAGTACGTAATTTGTATTATTCGAAATTTGTTGCTACCCGTCACATGATTACAGTTAGTTCACATGTCTCGTAATAACTGGTTAGGCCTAGGTCATAGGTCGCCATTACTACTAAAGCTCTTATCTTTTGTTCTGAAAAGTAAGTATTTATGAAATGTAAAGATTTCTGTGTATGCTGACCCCACATAGATTTGAGTTTAGGTAGGTAAATAAGTAAAAATGGGAAATGATATAAGCCACCATTCAGATTATAATAGTAAAAAATATAAAAGGAAAAGAACAATAGTAAAATTACTTATATATTTGTCGAAAGCTGAAAATCCACTAGAAAAAGAGTCCATCCGTATCAGGGTGACCGAAGGAATACCGGTGGGTTTTTGTCGGAAGAGGTACCATTTCATACCAGGCCGACATATGCCTGCTTCGCCCTCGAAGAAAACGCGGTATACATAAAAGAATTTCCCATTGATAAAATAAAGGTCTCAATACAGTAGAATTATATACGTTACGATATTGATTCAAACCTCGGGCTTTTCCCAGATCTCTATAAAAATCTTGTACTTCAATATTTAATCAGTATTGTCGATCAATCCATTCCTAATTGTTACTGTAAAATAGTTCCATTATATTTATATTTCTTCTTTATCAATACGTAATGCTTACCATGATTTCTCATGGTAAATTACTTATTTTAATAGTGCTTACTTGGTGCCATCATAATATAGTATATGTTTGCAAAAGATTACATAATATTGCTTCAGCAAATTCAACTTTTGTATGGTGCAATAAATTTGAATGTTGCTTGAGTTTCCTGTGCAGTTGCACTGTAAGGCTTACGTGTTAGCGACAAGCTCCTCTACAAATCTGACATCATCATTTGATTCTCATGACTATGACTCATGTCCCATTGTTAACTGTGCGTTACTAGGATATTGTTGTAAGTATACGCAGATTAATTTATGTTTAATGTTACGTAATAAATGTAACCAGAATGAAAAAAAATATTTTGTATTCCGATCAAATGTATTATTTTGATCGGAATAATGTACGGACGTGACGTGATAATTTTTTAAAATTTTACCTCATAAATAGTATATAGAAGAACCGAAAAATGGTTGTTTACTGATGCCCCGTTCGTTTATAAAGCGACATTGGTATTTGTAGTAAATATTCATCCTACTCACCTTATTATTTAGATCTATATGACACCTTCGTATTTTGATATTTGAAATATACCTACTTCAGATTTATATGAAAATATTTTCATGACTTCTGTGTGATGAAATTGTTATGAAACATTAATACTTTTGCCTTAAAACTTTAAAATTATTCATATATTATTAAATTTAATGAAATCAATTGAAAAACATGTAAATTATCTGTTAGATATTTAATTGGTCGTGGGAAAATATACTCAAATGTAGTTTATTATTAAACTGTATTTTTGTTATTTTCTGGCATCTTGTCAATACTCTACAATGCTGAGAATGTGATGTAAAATGTAAACAATTAAGATTGAAAGCCGAATTTATACCTATAGATTTGTTGGGATACAGTGTGACACTCCCATAGTTCCTCAACCTCGATATATAGGTAGGTAGCAGTCAGCACTAAGCATTTGTAGATACTTTTTGCATATAATATATAGTATATTCTATCAAAATAAATAAATACGCCCAACAGCATACGTATTCTATAATTAGATACTAACTCTGAAACGGAATAAAAAATAGTCAACATAAATGAAAATCAAGGTTTTTGTAAGACACATACCTACTTATTTATAAATAAAGATAGTAGGTCAATAAACTAGCATTATATATCATTGCATTAGGATTTCCATATCCGCTCGCGTGCCCCGTGCGCTAGCGACTTTGCGCGCCAAAAGCCCGGCGTCCAATACCCGCACACCCCGCTCTGCCCCGCCGTTTTTTGCGCCTGCGTCGCGCGCTTTGATATCACGCAATCGTTCCTTGTGACTCAATTTGTTATTGAAAGAGTGTCAAGTGTTATATTTATTATGTTAACTATGAAACTAGCTATACAATGATATCTTTTATTTCTTAGATTACGACATTACGACATTTGTACAGAGTAAGCTGTCCTGAACTTGAGATAGCGCGTTTTAGAGCTCTCCTTTAATTAAAAATCTCTCAAAAATTAAAGCGATAACATATCGTTTTTAATATTTCATTACGTTACTTATGAAATAGATAAATGGATTAGAAATAAAAACGTACACTTCTCCATACAAATTTATTTATTTAAAGGCCTCTGATTCCATACCATAATCTGGTGCCGCGCTGCGTTATTTAGTTACACTTTTAATTTCTTTACTTTTTTCTATGGCTTGTACACTCGACTGGGATTCATAGAATCGGAAATTTCACGGAGAAGCGAGATAAAAAATGAAAACTAAGCTCAAGAGTGAAAGAGACAATTATATTTAAGTTTTTCGACCGCGGGAGCGATGTCAAGCACAGGTTGACACGGGCAATATAGACGTATTCGCGATGTTAAGTCCCAGTTGACACGGGCAATTTAGACGTTCATGCGATGTCAACTCCTGGTTGACATGGGCAAGCAAGCGGATATAAAAGTCAAACAGATTTATTATTTATTAGAGAGGCAAATGGGGCCTATCTCTAGATACACTCGGTGATAAGCACGAACAGAGCGATATGGTTTATCTTCAATTGTCCATTACTGAGCAACAGTTTCACTGATGCATTTTATTTTTACGAGTTCAGCGTGGACGACCGACGAAACAACATAAATCGTCCTGTATCAAACGGGCAGACGTAGAGGAAAATCGACTCAACGGATATAGGATTAAGGTGGGTTTTTTGAAATAGTGATTCATTTATTCGGGCATGCGCGATGGCGTGGCTTCTAAAATGAATTGTTGAAGGTCACCTTGAGTAAACTCGCCGACTGCGAGCCGGCTTCAGTCCTCGGTACAACACCTCCAGCTGCCGCCCCTACGTGACTTGCCGCACGGAACTGCATCGTTTACCTGTAAGTTACTGCACATCGACACTTTTAAACCTAATGCTCTAACGTTCTACAGACGAGTTTAAATTTTTGGTCTATACAATATATGCTATTGAGATTACCTTTAAAGTAAAACTAAACTTTAAAGCTTGTCTATTGACAAGCTTCAGTTTTTAATTTTTCCGTCGCTAAACTTCTATGAAAACTTTTAAAGTTGATAAGTATGTTCCAAAAGTTTTGATTGGATGACCTTCACCGGGTCATCAACCGCAACTAAGTGATGGAAATTAATATGACAATTGACGAGCTACCACTTATATATTATGTAGAATAATGTAGGTATATTTCGAGGATTTTTTATGATTTTACAGCTTTCTAATAAAATGTACATTGAAATTTTTAAAATCTAAACACGAAGTTTCTTAAACCAGTTCGTTTTTTAAATAATAATTAATCGTTATCTTCTTCCAATTACGGTGTTATTAATTTTTAGTTACGAAGTTATATTTTTTATGTTTTTATAAGTTGATTATCACTTAATAGTTTCGTAATATGAGTATCTGAAAAAAGGTCTTATATGTATACGGATGCTCTACCTTAGTAAAAATCTTAACGTATATTCGTTCATATATTTATGTGTCAATCGTGGTGTCGCTGTGATCTTGATAATGACCTCTCGAAAAGAGGCGTTCTAATTTTTATTTTAGTTATGTCTGCTATTTTTATTTTTAAGCATTTGTCTTTAAAATTAACCAATTGAAACGGTGATTTCATTGCCGGTAACACTAATGACATTGCTTAATATAAAATCTGCGACCTTGACATCTCCTTGTGAGGGCTGAAAACCTTTTGATTGAGATGCGACTGTGTTCAATTGCAACTTTGGGAATTCGAAAAATAGGCATCAAAGAAATAGCATACATATATTGGGCCTTAGTTAATATAGACACGGAAGTATTAATTGAAATTATTCAAGCATATTTGTTATGTTATTTTTTTTTCAACAAACTTACTAAAATATACTAAGCTAGACAACGTTTATTACATAAGCAACTTATATATTGCCTATATCTATGTAATTATTAATTCGGTAAGAACTAGGTATGATCCACTTCTGGTTACAACAATCGCAGTATATCGCAGTGATAACGAAAACCAAAAAAAATTTAACACGTAAACGCAGACAAAACAATTTGCAATACTTTTATCATTGCTTTTATTGTACCAGACATCGTAGCTACATGTGTAAACAGTTTGTATGGATTTTGGGGGTATGGTATGTTGACGTCGAGGCGGTGAAATATCACGCCATTGATAGTGTACGTTTTACGGGGAATCTGCGGCGACGTGCGTACAGTCATGCGAGTTACATTTTCGGCAAGCATCCGTAGCACGTGAATCTGAATTATCCCCACCACTAGCTTGCACCCTATATTTGCGAGCAGCCCGCCGGGCGCCGACACCAGTCATTTGGTAGACTTAAGACTACAATTAGTACTCCCACGTTCTAACAGTTGACACTAAGTGGTAGCGCGCCTGTCCCGTTAGCTAGTGCAATTTTTAGCTAAGTCATTTAAAATATTCATAATGCCTCAAAATCATATCAACGGTTTTGACCGTAAGTAAAATTTTGTAAATTTTATTTGCTTGCGTGATTTTTTTTTTATATTGAAATAAAATATTATTTAATACATTATTAATTATGTTGTGAATTATTAATTTTCTTGTTGAATATTTTTTGAGCTATGCAATTTTCCTTCTTAATGGGTATTTTATACAATTGACATTACTTTTGTTTTAAACAGCTATGAATTCATACTATCGGTCAAATAGATTTATTATACCTTTCATTTTCATTAATTGCGAATTTTATTTTATGTTATTCCTTATTAACATTGAATAAAATATACAGTACAATGTAAAGAATAAGTTATGCATTATAATCAATATGCGCTTTAATTGAAAGCTTTTAATATAGATCAATTTTTTTTACCGTATTAATTTCTTTTCTTTATTTTCCGGTTATTTAATTTTTAGTCGCATCTATATTTTCTAGCCTTATAAAATAAAAATATGTTTGTTAAAACCAGCCAAGATGGCGACTATAGAGAAGCTCCTTCAGCCCGTCCAGCCGAAGAGCGAGGACACGGGCAGCAAGATCACCGTGGTCGGCACCGGCCAGGTCGGCATGGCCGCTGTCTTCTCCATGCTCACGCAGGTATATATACATACTTATATACATATACATACTTATATCTAAGACTTCATGACTCATAGTTCATACTAATTTTTGATTTGATTAGACATTGAGATAATAAACTTTCATATATACACCTACAATGTAAAAATATTTATTATGCGCTTAGTATTTTTTTATTTATTAAAATTTCTTTCTTTTTCCTGAATAGTTACTCGTATTTAAGCACGAATGAGTTAGATCGATGTTGTTAATTTTAAAAAAGGATAAAGATGTTGTATGACTTTGTACCTACAGTGCTTTCGATTTGAACTTAATATGTTGCGAAATATTAAGTTCAATTAATTTATAGTTCAGTTAATTTATAAATTGTTGCACAATGTGAAATAAGCAGTTAGTTTGAGAATATATATGGAATATGGATGACTCATTATGGTTATGGTTCTTTTAGGTGTTTAGAAAACTTTGTCACGTAAAGTAATTGCTTAATGAACCATATGTATCTTTACATAGATGTATATAGAGTGGGTCACTTACCTAGAGTAGTTTAACGAAAGTTTTCAAAACTATGGTAGCCCTATAGGTGTGCAGAAATAAGATTTCATGTATAAATAGTTGTCTCGATACTAATAGACGCATTAGTAACATTCTGACAAGTGCAATGGCTCAGTGTTCCCAAAGTTCACGTCCACCCTAGTCTCAACATGAATTAGATGTTAGGCGATCTGTTGATAAAGATAAAACATTTTTTGGTTACTATTTAACACAAATAAAATTAACACAGGTAAAAACAGTTACAGTTAGTGGTGTACCTGCGTGTTTTTTGTTTAAAAAAACTGTCCTTGAAGACGAAGTTGCGGGACTTTTGTCGTATTCTTTTATTCAAATTTCTTTTGAGCTACACTAAATCTCCTAAGTTGGGGAAACTTATTCAAATTGAATTTTCCGTAGGGGGTCACAAACAACATAGCATTGGTGGATGTAATGGAAGATAAACTGAAAGGTGAAATGATGGATCTTCAACACGGCTCTGCGTTCATGAGAAACGCCAAGATTCAAGCAAGTACAGGTAATGTCTTATAAATAGAATCATAAAAACCGACTTATTCAGTGGAAGGTTAACAAAAGAAAAGTTAAACTGTGCACTTCCTTTTCCCAAGAGGATTAATTTATAAATTTCTTAATAGATTACGCCATTTCTGCGGGCTCTAAGATATGTGTAGTGACAGCTGGCGTGCGACAGCGGGAGGGGGAAAGTAGGTTGGACCTCGTGCAGAGGAACACCGACGTCCTCAAGCATATCATTCCTAAAGTAAGTTCTAACTTAACTAAGAGGAGGTATCTAATAATAAAACCATTCAAGTAGTCAAGAAACAATAAAATGTTCCCGACATTTTATTGTTCCTTGACTACTGCTTAGCTCGATCAGTGTTAAAGTATTTTTAATCGTAACGATATCTTCATATTGTTAATGAAATTTGGTATTCTTTTTTATCAAAAACCAAACATTGTATTGATGACCATGACCGATCATTATATTATAGCTAATATTCTAGATATCATTTTATCAATTAACGATAACATAAACAATTTGTAAAGAGATGTTAACTTGAACTTTTGGAATCAAAACAAAAATAATTCTAAGCTTGTTAGGTAGGTTTACATTTTGTACGCTATGACTAAAGTTACTTTTGTTCTTTCAGCTAGTAAAATATAGTCCTGACGCAATACTGATAATAGCAAGCAATCCGGTGGATATCTTAACGTATGTAACTTGGAAGATCAGCGGTCTGCCCAAGCACCGGGTCATCGGCTCCGGCACGAATCTCGACTCTGCGAGGTTCCGATACCTCTTGTCTGATAAGCTGTCTGTTGCTGCAACATCTTGCCATGGGTATATCATCGGTGAACACGGCGATAGCAGCGGTAAGGAAAGACTTTATTGAATAGACACGCTAAATATCGAGAAAGCAATAGGTAATTTAATAAATTAACTGAACGAATTTTTTTTTCGCAGTGCCTGTATGGTCAGGAGTGAACGTGGCTGGAGTCAGACTGAGCGAAATAAACCCAAAAATCGGTACCGAGAATGACCCTGAAAACTGGAAGGAATTGCACGAACAAGTGGTGAAGAGTGCTTATGAGGTTATAAAACTAAAGGGATACACTTCTTGGGCAATCGGATTGTCGCTAGCACAATTGGCCCGCGCTATACTGACCAATGCGAACAGCGTGCATCCCGTCTCTACATATCTGAAGGTAACTATATCACTGCATGTCGTCCACTGCTGGACATAGGCTGATGCATGTACAATAGATGTATCTTAAACGTTTCTGTTATTAATTAACTAATTCGTTGAATATTTTAAGGGTGAGCACGGTATCGAAGAGGACGTTTTCTTGTCATTGCCGTGTGTGTTGGGATCCTCCGGAGTGTCCGACGTCATTCGCCAGCCCCTCACTGAAAACGAACTTGGCCAACTGCGCAAATCCGCGCAGCTCATGGCACAAGTTCAGTCCGGAATTGTATTTTAGATGTTAACTTACCAGTCCAAAGAATTATTAATTCTATGCTTAAATGTGTCAAGTCTATGTGTAGGTATGAATTTGCAGATTTTATATTTACAATCGAAGCGCTTTATGCTTGCTTATAGTATTTAGTTAAAAATTTAGATATTTCATCTGGATTTCTATTACTATACTTTAGATTATAAAGGAAATACTATATATTAATTTGGCATATTGTATTTTTTATAATTGTAAATATGATTTAATTAATTATAACAGTTTCGAATTTGTGATACCTTCTTGGTAGTGTAAACTCAAGACTAATATAATTTATATAATAGAATTTATTTAACGGCTGGAAGATTACGAGCAAGCTAGTCTGATCGCAGTATTTTACATAGACCTTACCGAAATATTCAAAAAATGATTTCTTAGTACTACTCCATTTTCTATATAATATTCATTGCATTTAAACGCTCTCTATGTAATGAATATTTTTTTCTATTTTTCTAGTTATTTTTACTACTTAACACTATATTTTATTACTTATAATATAATAAAATAATTCCGAATTTTTCAATTTCTTCATCTCGGTGTGCATTTATTTTAATTGTAGATTTGGTATTTGGCAAACTTTACGCCTTAGAAACTTTTTATCGCTTAATGTCTTTGTGATAAGCAATTTATTTAATTTTAGATATAGGTAAATTCTTACGATTATTTTCCTGAAGTATAAATCAATTTTCAAACATTGTGCATTTAACAATTGTGGTGCAATTTTTTTGCATACCATGTTCGTATTTTCATAACATATATGGCTATGTTCTCGAAAATCCATTACAATTCGCAAATGTCACAAAATACTTCACAATTTACTACATTTTCTATGTATATTATATAGGATAATATATAACGGTTTTAACTTTAATTCTGTGACTGCATCCACAGATTTCTTTTAGTAAAATTTTGAGATGAAAGTGTGCATAAGTTTCCGAGGAAAAAATATTTTTGTACAATTATACAGATTTTTTTCTATTCCGATGTTTTATAGAGCACTTCAACTTTTAAATGCATTTTGGAATTTATTAAATGTTTTGAGGTTTAATATGTATATTGTTTTAATTTGATCACCACACAATATAATACAGACTACAGAGTGTAATTAGTAGATATATACTTATATACTATACTATATTTCTGAATCCCCATGATCTTAGCTTAGTTAACATGACTTGAATTTGTTGCACAATTTTTTGAGTAGAAATTACAGTTATATGTTGAATGTGGGAGGAACTTTATATAAAGATAGAATTCACGACATGAAGTTCAAAATTTTCTTGGTAGTGTAGAAAAGACTTTGCAGTGGAAAAAATAACTTATACTTCACTTCCACGCATTTTATAACCACCAATAAGCAACTACATAAAGAAGTTTATATTTGAAGCAGAAATAAAAAACACCTTTTCATAAAATTATATATTGAATTTTATTATACCATAATTATTAATATAGATACATCAGTACTAAAACGAGCCGTAACGCTAGGTACACTGATAGAATGCAATGATCGTCATTTAACGACAAGCGGGCGCTGCGACGTGGCGTTGTGTGCGGATAATTACCTCAACACGTCAGCGAAATAATAATAATCATACTTATAACTGATAGGAATTAGATGAGTGCTGATTATACCACTCGGGTACACAATAAGGACAGTCTAAGCTCTACCCTCGAGTAGCTCTCATTCTCTGATAGTAGCGTTCCATATGTTTATATCAATTGCTAATGTTATTCCCGCCAAGAAATTATCCAATCGGCCTAAGAAAAGAGACCGCTGGCTTATTCCAGCTTCGAAGAGAGATATCTCTTTCGCACAGTAATGCTGATGATCATAATTTATCGCCAGGTACTATATGACGTATTATGTGATGAATAGTTCAACATTGTCAAAGTATGAAATTATTAAAAAATATTTTTGAATTATTAATGTAATACATTGGCGTTCGAGGTGAATTATTAATAATAATCTATTACCATAAAATCGTATACACGAAGTAATTTAACTATCGATTAATGTTTAAAGCATGTTTAATAAATATTATTAGTTATTAGTTTAGTTTTAGTTTTGACGTTCATAAATATCACAAGGTGATTTAAGTGAATAAATTATTTTCATTTCATTTCATTTCGTTTCATTTCATTTCATTTTCATTTCATTTCATTTCATTTCATTACTTCTTGGTACTGTTTTATTTGAGTCAATAACTTAATTTGGAGTCATTCAAATAAAAAATAAATGTATTATGTAATTCTTTAAAAAGAAAAAAAAATGAAGTGTTTCATAAGTAATGTTCAAGCAAAATTTCCTAGCCCCTATGCTGTCAATATATATTGATAAGATTAAACACTACGCACGATGAAGATAAAATAAGCGTATATTTTTTGTTCTTTTTTCGGTTTATATTGTATCATAATTATAATAAAATACACATGCGAATAATCATTACTTGTGACAAAATTATGTAAGTTCCTCATTTATTGTGAATTTCCCAAATAAATATCTAAAATAATCATAAAATATTCCCAACGTTACACATATCATAATATCATATAATACTGTCATCGGAAAAAATCGCCACGATTCATCGAGTGTACTGCTCACTACCGTCCTAAAAGTAAAAGTTCACTAATACAAAGTGAATCACGTATTATTTCATTAAAGATAACATTTCGCGATTTGGTCACAAATTACAATAAAAACTATAATAGTATAATCGTTAAAACTTAGTGCTATATACAATTAAAAATATTTAGTACACAGATAACATTTAGGAATAAGCATGAAATATTATTTAGCAAAATCACAGACACTTTCCTTAATACGGCCAGTTTAACTTTACCTTTTTTTTACTTTACATATTATAATATGTTATATATTAGGCCATTGGAAATTAAACATATTCATCTGTGGATTTCAGTCGAGAACACTAAGTTCAAGAGCAATACAAGGGTATACTGGGTGCATTTAGACCATAATATTCGAAACGCGGTAAAAAGCGGATTTTTATTTGGCATACTATAAAATAATCGACTTAAAACCATGAAAAAATATCGCAGTGATTTCGCAAATACGACGAAACCGAAGGTGGGCACAATGACTATTCGATACATTACACAATGAATCTTATTCGCGATCATCCTCATCTTGCTTACGCGTACGTAGCGTGGAGTCGAATACCGCGACTTACCCATATCCGCGTTTAAAGCTAAGCTCAATGCGACACGTTTGGAATATAAGTTTTCACACGTACAGTTTGTCAGTTCACGTATTTGATATAATAAGGGTAGTTATATGTCTAAGATTGTCGATATCGAGAATCGATAGGGTGGTATGTTTAGTGCGAGTACTTCAACCGTGGGTTGCAAGGGTTGGTTATCGGGCTGGAGGCCGAGTAGTGCGTACGCGTGCGTGGTTGACGTGTGTGTGGCGCGTGGTAGGCGTGGCGCGTGGTCGGCGTGGCGCGTGGTTGGCGTGGCTCGAGGTTGGCGTGGCGCGAGGTGGGCGTGGCGCTTGGTTGGCGTGGCGTCAGTTCGTCGCGTGCGAGTGGTCGCGCGTCGGCCGTCAGGTGTCGTTGGGCGACCGCAATGAGTGTAACGCGTTCCCATGCCCGGAAGGCCGTCGCCGGTCTAAAAATGTCTTTAGTTGCGTTGCGGACAACGGGGTATTCGGTGCCTGCAATAATTCGAACTTTTTGTCAGCCATAATAAGCTATATATTAAAATATACTTCATGATGTACATTTTTGATTAAATATAATTTTAATAAAAAAATACGGTAATTACCTCTTCAAACCAACTATCGGTAAGTGCGTCCTTGGGCGAGAGTCTCCTCGTGGGCGTGGACTCAAGCAGCGCGCGGATGATGTTCTGCGCGCGCTCCTCGATCCCTGTCCAGTGCTCAGGAGGGAAGCAGTAATCGCATTTTATTATATTCGCTGTCGTCTCCTCGATCGACTCGTCTAGGAATGGCGATAACTGCAAGAAAATACAAAAATATACTGACTCATTCAAAGTTAATATGGATTGTTAAGGTCGTTAGGAAAAAAACTCTGATTCTTAGTATATTCGATATAGTAAGAAAATGTGCAAGTATAATTGGCGCCTTACCCCTGTAAGGAACACGTAAAGAAAAACGCCGGCAGCCCAGGCGTCCCAGGCGGGTGCGGGCGGTCGACCGAGCACGCACTCGGGCGGCGCGAATTCGAGTTGAGCGGGCGCTGGAGGGAGCACCGCACGCGCCTCGCCCGCGCCGCACCCCGCACCGGTCTCCACCGCTGATCCGAAATCCACCAGTTTTAGCTGAGGTTGCGCACCACTCAACTCCACCAGGATATTTTCCGGCTGTAGATAAAATATATTTTAAAGACTGTCAAGTTTCATGTTCCAAGATTTTATAACTCCACTTGATATTGCAGAAATAGTACACTGTCCTATTAAAAAAAGTAATATAAACGCACCCTAACGTCGAGGTGCGCGACATTGTTGGCGTGTAGCCAGTCGAGCGCCGAGAGTAGCTGTCGCGTGTGCGCGGCGACGTTGCGCTGCGTGTAGGCGAGCGGCGTGGCGGCGGCCCAGTCGAGCAGCGCGCCGCCCGCCACCAGCTCCAGCACGAGCGTGTGCGCGCCGGAGCGCGGCACCTCCGCGAACAGCGCCAGCGCGCGCACCACGGCCCCGTGCGCGCCGCGCGACAGTATGCGGTACTCGCGCACCGCGTCTGCGCCGCGCCCCGCCACCACCTGTCCAGTACAGTCACGTCATACAGTTATCACTTGCAAATTCACCAATGTTATTTATGCACGTATCACTTATTTATATTGTATACTCTATTCTCACATAAAATTTACTTTTAAAATATTATAATAGATAGAATAACATATATGAATAAACAACGCACCTGCTTTAAAGCGACCCGTTGTCCGGTCCCGGTGTCCCGGGCGGCTAGCACTCGCGCTGTCCTTCCTCTTCCGATCTCTTCTTCAATTGTGTATCGACGCGAGAACTGTTCCCGTTGCCAGCCACCGCCTCCTCCGCAAGCAGCCGGCTCCGAAGCCGCGCCGGCAGCGCCACTTCGAGCGCATATCAACCGAAAACTGTATTGTCCAGCAGGTAATTCTTCTAACGCTAGCGTATTTGCCGCGGCAGGGGTTTCGGTCGCACGTCTCCATTCACCTTCTCCAACCCGACAATAATCTAAATGTGCTGCTTCTGGCTCGTCCCAATGAACAACTAAACCACCGCCAGGGTGTGCTCGAACCGCAGGGATGCCGGGCGTGCCCCCGGTGCCCACCGTGAGGCGCGCTGAGCTCTGAACGCCACCCAATTCGTTTCCGACGAGGCAGCAGTACACTCCGGCATCGGAGGCACGACAGGCGTGGATTGTGAGCGAGGCCAGCCCGTCGGCGGCGAGGGTGATCGCGAAGCGGCCACCGTGACGCAGGGCGCGCGTTTCGGGAGCGGTCTTGCGCCAGGAGGCCGTAGCACGGGTGGCGTTGGCGCGGCACGAGAGCACGGCCGTGGCGCCGGGCGTGACTGTCACGTCGGTGGCGGGCTCGAGCAGCTCGGGCGGGCGCAGCTCCGTGACCACGCCCTCGCTGGGCTCGCCCGCGCCCGCACCGCCCCCGCCGCGCCGCAACTTCAGCCCCCACGCTCGCTTCGGCAAACCCTGCCATACACACACCGATATCATCCCGCGACGCGCGGCTTTAAGCATTTCATGCACGCTCACCTTTTTTAACACCAGTGCTTCCCACATATACAATATTTATTCTAATGCAATAAATAAATATAACTTAAACTATTGGCGGCTTCTAACACTTTACACAATATTGCAGTCTTTAATCTTAACGATCCGCTATCACAGTCTATGTTAGAAATGCATTCCCGTGTATATCATACCTACAACAAAAGAAATATAGAAAAGCGTTAAAAGAACATGCAAAAAAAGTGCTATAAAGCTTGAATATATAGTGAAAAATAGAAGGCATTTAAGAGTAACATATTTTTACAGTTAATATTTATAAAGCACAAAACTAACTACAGAAAAAGCTGAAGAAAAGAAATAAAGTTCCTCAGTGCAATTGAAGTGAACCTTTTTAGTACTTCAAAATATTTTTTCAAATTATAACATTTCGTCAATTTTTATATGCCATGTGTTTTAAAATTACTATAATTATGATGGGAACCTCTATCAAAAGATAAAGACAAGTATGAGAATGTATTCTGACATATTGCTCTCTATATATTATACCTATAGTAATTATTATACATTTTTTATTTTCTTATTCTGCATATAAAATTTCTCTTGAAATAGATTTATCTGTTTAAAAATTGTATGCAAATATGATGTATAGCGATTGAGTGGATTTTGAAAGCGGTATTGAGTACTTACATTGGCGTGCGGCGGTGAGGTGGGGCTGAGGGCTCCCGAGTGAGCCTTCTTGTGGTCGTCGCGCGCGCTGGTGGGCAGGTTGATGGTGTTGGCCTTGGCGTGCGGGCGCTGCGTGCGCGCGCCCGCGTCCAGCGCCGCGCCGCCTGCCGACGGCACGCTCTCCGTCTTGCGCAGCCCCCACCAACATTCACTAGGGCCGGGAGAAGGACGGGTTAAAATTAAACAAAACGAACACAAATAAAGTGGGCGCGCCAGCTACTCTACTGTCTCCTTTCACATTTATTTCATAAACTATGTATTTGCTGTATTGTGAAGAGTTTGTTATATAAATTTAAATAAGAGTTGTTGTATAAAAATAATCAAAAATAATAATTCTATAAAATAACATATAAAGCCTATGAATATGAGCCTTGAGTGCCCTTTATGTTCTTTCCTAAACAGTTAATTGCAAGAGTATAAAGTTAAATTATACAGATAGACAGGCATTATTCGTGAGCAATTTCAACTATAGCTTAGCATTATTTTTGTGTATTAGCTCTAAGCTGGCCCCATAAATAAAAATAAACAAATAATAATAAACTAAAGATGAAATAAGCATGCGGGACTAGAAGCATAAAACCACAAGCAATATTTTATTCACATTTATTGGTTATTCATGTAAAATATGATGGTTACTATTACAGTGATTTATAGAAGTTAGCACTAGATAATATATACAAATTAAGATTTGACAACATATATACAAGCTAATAAGGTTTAAAGTTATATATATCATTAGTGTTACAAATATGAGTATTTCGATAGATACAATACATCCACTAGGTCGATAGCTTGTGCAATTTATGACTAGGAAATATATTAGAATGTTACATGAAATAAACATTATATTAGGAGATCTTAGAGTACAAAGAAGACGCTGCTTTGCCTTTTTATTTTTCTCATTTCATTCCGAGTGAATACTTATTTTTGTGAATATAACGAAGTTATATATGTTACACGAATTACACAACACCAGCTCGGCCGCACCGCGCGCCTGTGGTTCCTCTCTCTACCGATCCCAATTTAATACCTATAACACTGTTCCATTGCTTACCTACACGATTGAATGTCATTTCCGATTTATATTGTATAAAAAGCTTTCCTTCACCCGATGGAAGACAACGTTTTTACTCTTAATAAGACGAAATTTACACATTGTACTTTATTTCATTTCTGAAAACAACCTCGGTATTAATTACGTTACACAAAATATATTTTTTATACATTTATGCTTCGCCTAGGCTCTTCCACCTCTAAGAGTAGCTGCAGCGCTATATGGCATAGAATGTAAAGCGTACTATTACGTAGAGTATTAGCTAGAATACGTGATACCGTATATATTTAGATTGCATGTTATTCGAAGAAATTCACGATAACTAGTGCTCTATACCATTACGTGGTAATAAATACGTCACATATAAACGAGCAGTCAATGCAAATAAAGCTTATCATTAGCAACATAGCATAAACCGTATGCGACAATGTCAAAATAACTTGGCCCCAAACATTGAAATCAGAGGATCGAGTTCAATCACTAAAATCCTTATATAAATGGACGTTACGAATTTGCTCGCGATTCAAAGGGCAGTGGGTTATAAATAAATGCATAGTACTTGTGAATGAGTTTAAGTCTTTCGGCTGCGTTTTAATGCAGGCTCGTACTGTCAATGTTTGAAAATAATCTTGGTAATAAGTTACTAATTCTCATGTATACTACTTTCACCATATACGAATGAAAACGAGCACGGTTCACTTGAAGGTCGCATGCGAGAACGCCGCGGTCGTCCTATCATATATCCAAATAACTTACAGCCTAACTTTATAAATATGATTCGATATGTATTTCATTATGAAGTTTATAATAATGGAATATAATTTATATTTCAAGTGCTACTATCGCCCTCGACTAAAAAGAAAAATGGATTATGTTAATATATTTGGTATTCATCGTTTTGTATTGACTGCAAAATAAGCTTCATTTAAACTCGCGAATTATTCATTTTATTAAAACTACTTACTTCATTAAACACAAACATACTCAAACATATTCTATTACATCAAATTATCATTAAAATAATTATAAAATGGTGTGCACTTGACGCATTTTCATTTAATAAATATATTTCATACGGCATTTCGAATTGCGGTTTATAATTAAAATTTAATGGAACGTACATTTAAAATAAGGTAAAAGTGTGTATCGAAACCAGCCCACCTCATAATATATAATGATCCATCGACATTCAAACCGCTTAACACAATCTTATCACATAATAACATCATACAAAACTTATAAACTAAGACACGCCGCGGCCGCAACATTAGCTTGCTCCGATCGAACTAGCCGTAATATCGTATTGAAGAGTGGAAACGTTTTCTAGCAATCCGCTAACAAATTATGACAACGTTGTTCGCCGCGAAACGAAACGAAATCGATTTATCTAATATCTAAACGCTAATTCAATTCCAAAGAGCGCGTAATCCTACGGATCCTAATTGAATAAAATTGTTATTGGTATAAGTGATAACATAATGGCAGTATTCTATTGCGATTCCGTTTCAAGGTTCCTTGAGGACGCTTAGTGACGTGGACGTGGGCTCACGGCTCACTCCTTACATGTTCTGGCTATAAAAAATACAACTTATTAATATAGTAATACTTATAATAAAAATAAACTACACATTTATCATTTATTTTACGAGTAATTTCAAATATGCTTTCTGCATCTTTAAATATAAACATATCCAATATTTTTGTGAATCAATACATTTCTTTGTGTTAAGAACAAGGGTTTATTGAAAAATATCAGTGAGTACGCAATATTAAATAATTAAACGGATAAATGCAGTTACAATGTTAAAAAACAGGTAATATTTAATATAAAAAACATGTGTCGTGTTTTTATAAACAATCATATTCTTAATACTAGTAACAATTCACATTATTCTGAATAAGTATAGAGTTGAAAAGATTTAAGAAACAACTTTAAAAATGAAGATATTATTGTATAGTTTCGTAATATTCGCTTAGTAATTATTTAAATGATAAACTAAAACGAATCATCAAAAGACACAAATGTTGTTTACATGTACAATTAAAAAAAAAACTACAAGTCATTATAAATCTCTAAAGAGCTATAACAATAAAATGCAAGAACAAAAAATGATAACATTTACAATATTGGTTTGCTGGAAACGTTCGTTAATATTTAAGCATATTTTTAAATACAATAGTTAACAATTATATGTATAGAAAACGACAACAATAACAAAAATAGTAAACACATACATAAAAGTTTAATATTTAATGTTGTAGGTGTGTATTAATCATAAGTGAAATTGAATTGGTAATAATTTTCAAAATGTTGTAATTGGCTTTTAT
The DNA here is from genome assembly GCA_026213755.1 of Eurema hecabe. Taxonomy (NCBI): domain Eukaryota; kingdom Metazoa; phylum Arthropoda; class Insecta; order Lepidoptera; family Pieridae; genus Terias; species Terias hecabe. The sequence continues at coordinate 4,631,680 of JADANM010005835.1, forward strand.
GTCATCATACACCTTGTATTTCAATAATATGTTATGAGCAACCACTATTATAGCAGGCATATCCATGCAATAGGTGTATGTACCATCATCATCAAATTCAAATGTTAGCCACCGTATCTATACAGTTACTAAGACTTATATAACGCAATGTTGATTGTATAAATTATGTGTTGGAATTTTATGTAGATAAAAGTTAATGTCATTTTTTAATTTCATGTAAATAGTGTCTTCGTAAAAATATCTTGGTGATCGTGTTTATCAATTACAGAGAATAATGCGAGCTTTCGATCAATGTCAAATAAATAAAAACTGTTAATTCTCTGGCACTGCACATGTAGTTGCACGGATATATGAATGCAGAAAGATGTAGAACTTCAAAAATTCAACGTTAAGCTTATTCCGCATACTGCGTAACAATGCTATGTGTATGTGTGTGTGTGTGTGTGTGGGTGCGTACTCACTTGGTGGGGTCGCGGTCGCGTTCGCGGTCGCGCGCGGGCTCCGCGTGCATGTAGGCGCTGGGGTTCTCGAGGCGGAAGCCGAAGATGAGCTGCGACTCGAGGATGGAGGTGAGCGTGGCGACCCAGTGGCGGCGGCGCGGCTCGGGCGCGCGGCACACGAACGAGCGCCCGCCCGCCCCGCCGCCCCCACCACCCGCACCGCCCCCGCCCCCAGCGCCGCACGAGTGCACCGTGAACGAGCCGCTGTTCTCGTCACTCTCCAGCCGCATCTTGTTCATCTGTTATCCAACGTATGTACACCATTGAATTAAACGCTCTGCTCACTTGTGAGACATCAGGTTGCGATAATGAAAGGTTGCAAATACAAGTTCATATCATACTTTATTTTGTTATTTTGTTTATTATCCATTACAATTACATTTTATTTGCATATGTTTTTAATAAAATAATTTTAAAGTTGTATTAATATAAGTCATTTATAATTGGCCTACAATATTTCATAATTGGCTGTAGCTAGTTGTTTTCAAAACGTGGAGCACTCGCCTACATATCTTGTATGTATGAAGTTTCATAAATTTAAGTTCGACTTGATATAGACCACTTCTGCAGCCTGGTTCATGAAAATCGGTTCAGTATTAGGTAAGACTTGAAATGCCAGTAGGCTGAAGTAGGCTGGCTCTCCCAGAACATTACCACCTCACATAAAAAACTGTCGCAAAATGGAATCTTGTCAATCAAGCTTGACGCTAGACGTCAACTAGATGGCGCTGTATTAAAATAATCGTGAAGTCTAAGTATTTTCGTGAAGCATTATATCGTCACCTGAACATGCGCCTTGTAGTTGTAAGTGGGGCTGGTGAACTGCGTGCGCTTGCCCACTGGCTCGGTGAAGATCATGCACTGCTGGAACAGGAACACGTGCATCTCC
>JADANM010005835.1:4633168-4657242 GCA_026213755.1 Eurema hecabe
CTCGGCCACGATCAGCGGCTCCTGGAACAGCAGCTTGCCCTGCGCCGCTATGTTGCCCTGCAACACGAACGTACTGATAGCCACCTCGATAATTTATCTTGGGTACGCTACAAAAATGTCGCCCAACATTTTCAAGTTTAACCACAAAATAATAAATAAAAAAGAATGAAGAAATGAAGAATAAATAATATTATACATAAAATAGATCAATCTTAATAGGGCATAACATATATTCAATCAATTCAATAGTATTTGATTAACGTTATCAACGCCGTAATTTAGGTGTGAAATACCAACACTCCATGTGTTGCTCAGTAAATACATCGGCTTATGACAATTGCATTGCAATAGCGGCATAGGTAAACAATTCGCAAATAGCTTAAACTTTTCGCAATTAGAGAATATATAATAATAAGACCACATCAATGTACTTATTTTTATAACATTTAAACATAGCATATAGTTTTGAAATACAAAAATATGCAAGAGCACAATTTATACAGCACATGTTTTTACAGTTTAACTATTGGAAAAATAAAAACACTACACTTTATCTACAATCAAATTAACCTTCACAACATTATAAAGTCAGCTCAATTTAAATTTTTATAGTGTTTTTATCTCTCGAACTTACAAGCTTCTTTGAGTTTCCCCCTTTTAAGGCGTGGCTTTGCGTGCGTGCACGTACGCAATTGTCTGTTAAACATTAGCCCAACGTTCCTCTCAGTAGCTTGCCATTACATACATAAATAACAAATAATAGAAAAGTATGGATAATAATTGAAACGTGTGGTTACCGTGAAGCCCTGCAGGCGTCCGACGTCCATCATGTCGTTGGCGTTCTTCGGTATGATGGAGGTGCACTGCACGGCGTCGCGCAGCGCGTCCACCACGAGCGGCGGCTCGCCGCCCGCCTCCGAGTAGCTGAGCACCTTCTTCACGAGCAGGTGGTACTTCTGGATGCGCTGGATCGGCTTGATCAGCAGGTCGCCCAGCTGAAACGTACCGACACATTCACGTCTCTTGTTGAATTAGCCTTCAAACATGCTCGATTGAGCTTGCATAACAATGTATCTATAGTTTTAGTGGGTACAAACTAAATTGAACCGATTCTTCGGTGGTCGCTTGAGCTTAAATTTTGATTTAGATTATTTGTATGCCCATATGAACACTAAATAATGAATCAGCCGTAGATATAAGATTGTATATGAAGTGAATGAAGTGACAAATTCAATATTCTAACCATGTTGGTTATTGCTATAAACAAATAATGTAGCTAATTGTCGGACCACTTAGTTAGTAGTAGTTAGTAGTAGGTTGCATAGATGAACACAGTAAGGTGATACGCGCACGCACCTGCAGCTTGTGTCCCAGCTTGTGCCGCAGCTCGTGGAAGTAGTGCTCGTGCTCGGACACGATGTACTCGGACACGGGCTTGTTGCGGCAGTACGCCTCGTACAGGAACATCTTCTTCTCGAGGAAGCGCCGGAACAGCGGCCCCAGCTGCTCCGGCGACTCGATGCACGCTTCCAACTCGCGCACAAATTTACTGCACAAATCGTACCTTTATCGCTTACAAACATCGACATAAACATTCGCCAGCAAACGCAACAGAAACTTTATCAACATAAATACATACAAAACAATCGCATAGCATTTAAGCTCGCGAGCAATTATTATTGGTATCGCAGGTGACATAAGTGCCTCAATATATCGGTGAACGTGCTCGTTAAACTACGTAACGTAAACTTGTATCAGTAATGAGATCGTCGACGTCTCTATGGCCTCCGGTTGCCAGGTTATCTTTGAACACAATTATTGTACGCGCACGTCGTAATAGCATCCGATTCCGAAAAATTATCGCGATAGTAGTGTTACATTTACGTGTAGTTCAATTATATTTTTACTCACTCTCGATGCCATTCGTAGATAGCCTCTATATTTCCGAAGATCATCCGCAAGCGGCGATCACGAAGTCCTTCTGGAATCGGTGGATCTGCGTTTGGGTCCTACAGAAACATTATGTATTAAATAAAAATTGCGTAAGAATTGGAGGTAATTTTATAGTTGGGTCGAGTGTTGTTTGTCAAGAATATCACGTAAGCGGCGAGGCGACCTTACCCGTTATGGACAGTGAAAAATATAGCTGCATAATGAGACGCACTAAATGTAATATTCCGTTGTCGGCGTGTACGCATGTGTGTGTGTGTGTGTGTGTGTGTGTGTGTATGTACTGGTACAAACCATCATGTGCTTCATGTAGCCCTCGCAGACGAGCCGCAGGTCGGAGACGTACACCTCCTCGGTGTCGTACAGTTCGCGCAGGACGTATTCGCGTTTCTTGAGCGCGGTCTCGCTGCTGTCGGCGCCGGGCGCGCCCGAGCTGGCCTCCTCGTCCGGCTCGCCGCTCCGCCCGGACGTGCTCGCAGCTCCACCGTGCTGCTCCTACATACACATATTCACCTATTTTATCCACTTTTAACTTACTTACTTTACGCAGAGTTAACGTTTGACGTTACAAACAGCGTAAAACTGCACAAATTGTAATGCAATTAACAAACGCAAACAACGCATAGACTAACTTTACAACTGCCCAAAAGCGCGCCTAAACCTCCATATCGTTGAAAATTTAGAACAACTTACTGCTATTATTTAATTTGTTCCCTATGTTTGTACAATGCGACGATGCACTGTTAAACACTGTTTTAATATATGGAGTAAATTCATGTTTCATCGTTTTTGTTCCGGTTTATTTATGAAAAGTTCTTGGTTTACTCTTGGGAAATCACAGCCAAAACCAATTACAAAAAGCAATTGCAACATTAACAATTAAACGGGATCTTTGTAGGTTTTTCAATCGTGTTAACTTTACGTTTTTAAACGAGGTTGTGATTTTATGCGAACATTAAAATGATGATGAGGTCTCTTATATAAGTAACATTTTACGTTTTACTATTATTGACACCACATGCAGCTTGAAAATATTTCGTCATTTCTATATAAAAATCATTAAATATGGTTATATTGTCATTTAGCTTGCACCTCATTGTACCAAAATATTTAGATACCTTATGGATTGACCATATTCAATTACGACTATGACGAAGTAGTTATTAATATAAAAACACTTATGATTCTTGTGGAGTACAAAACGCCAACAATTACTTTATAACTAAATGAAAGCACTGAAAGGTAACACACAAAAATCCACAAACCAATCAGTCCTAAGTACCAACAATACATGCTAACACAAAACATTCAAAGCAAGCTGTTTATTAGCTAAGCACCATAAAATCTATATATTTAATAATATCTTAATTCTAATGCAACACATCCACGAATGTATATAAGTAAACAGCAATCAATACAAAAGTTGATCACACTGTAATCAAAAACTGATGAGATATTTAATATTTATTATCCCGACGCCGGTGAAAACTCAAATAACGCACGGCAAATGTAATAACTGGCTCAACAAAGGCTTGACGGAAATTGCATTTTAATACCGCAAAGTCATCTATGAGCTGCCACATTCCACTACTAATTTTCACTCAGCTCGTAGAGAATTAACCGCTGATGTACGGGAAATAAATTTCAAATCGACAGTTACTTCACTGGCTAATTATTTAAACGGAAGCATTTTGTTTTCCGACAACAAAAGAGCTAGCGCGGACATTATGTCGCCTCTCCCTTTGTTGGAGTCGACACGTAAAGAAACAATAAAAAGCGCAGCTATGCAAAACAATCACTCATTTTAAATAAAAACTGGGAATATTTTGTAACATTGAAGTGAAATACGTCACTGACATGCACACTACATGCTTGTATGTAATTCGAACCATTTTTTCCTTGACAATTTGTTCGATCTCGGCGATATCGGCGGGACCACCGTTAGATTCCAGCGCGTCCATTGCCAATGAGTTCTGAAAATGTCACCAACAGTACACCCTTAGTGTGAAGCACCTAAACGCACCTCGGTTAGTTACAAGTTAGACACGGAGCGTGAAAGTTAATTGTAAGGTATGGATGATACTTTGAATGCAATTTAATATGAATTAGGCGGAGACTCACGCGTGTGGTTGGGGCGGTCACAGCCGCGGCCGGGGTGGGGGCCTGCTGGAGCACCGCCTGGGGATTCTGTTTAAGACAAACACACATTTAATTAAAAAATCGTATATTACTCTCAAAATACCATTAGACTATATACTTTAAAATCGATATCAAATCGATATTATCTAAAAGATCTTACAAAAGTGTTAAGTTGAGTACGAATTGTCATATCGATTCGTAGTGCGCTCAATTCGAATCACTATCGAGGGAGAGAGTGATGCATTACGAAGGTCACGGCTGTCGAGGGGCGCGTTATTTTCGCCATCTGCATCCTGTATGCTTCAGGTCATTTATTCAAGGGTAAATGTGTAAACACGGTAAACACTAAAATCTTATCAAGACTAATTATATCAGATAATTGACATATAATCAATAATTAAAAATGTTTGTCAATCGTGTAAAAAGAATTGTTAAACATATTATGTGTTAGGTACTTAATAATTGAATTTATGTTAGCTACAATGTGTAAGGTATAGTTTAAACGCTAAATGACTCGTGTAGGATGCAGCTAAATGCTCGTATATATCGTGTGCATCACATATGTACGTTAATTCGATAACACGGGGAAGGCCGAACGAGTTATACATTTATACATAAAGGCCTAGTGATGTAATAACCTGAACCTGTATCCAATACATCAAGCGTAAAGCTTTTCTTCGGTCATGGCGACGCTCATTAAAATGGGCTTTACTGGCTTTGTCTCGTTTAATTACGTCTGAAGACTTGTGCGATAATTGTGATATAACTTATATGAAACGCGACTCTATATATTGCGTTTTAACTGTTGTTAACATAACCTACGTTACAAATAAAAAATATTATGTTATATAGTCAAAAGCCTTATTCTCTAAACATGGACTATCGAACAGAAAAATATTTTTTCAAAGAGATCTAGTAGTAGCTGAGATTTTTATATTAGTTGGTACATAAATATAAACTTTAATATAAAAATTATTACAGGAAACAGAATAACTATTATTCGTAGAACCACTAGTTGCGTCATAATGGAAATCCCATTCGGTCAACGCATGAAACGATATGAAGCGTTTGGTGATTGGCAATCAGTGCGGTCCCCTTCTGCCGGACAAATTGAGTTGCGCTCGGTGCCGAGGAAATACACAAGGTGAAAATGTTTGTTTACACCCAATGGCCAATAAATAGGACGATAATTCAATCTACAGCTTCGATGGATCCCCGAGATTTCATTATTAGCTGAAAAGAGTTTTTTTGACAACCGAGCAGGCGCGTCACCGGATGTTAAGTTATCAGCGCCTTGAGTAGTCACGTGTGTTGCCTGGCTTTTAAGGAATAGTACGCTCTTTCAAAAATATATGTTGTGTACCATTAAACACTCGTATTAATTTTTAAAATTTGTGTATTATTTTATATCCTTTATTATATTAATATAATGCCGTTAATACACAATGGAGTAGTGTTTGTTTATCTACGTCCAGCTGACGGTCATCGACCGCTGTGCCTGGATATCAAATGCTGATGGCATTCCTAGGGAACGATACTGACTTCAATAATACATTTAACGTTGTTATAATTATATTATTATTTTTAGTACTCGATAATGCAAAACGCGATATACAAATACAATTTTAGTAGATATTAAGTAATTATCGAATATTAGGCTTTTAAATAATGAATTTCTCTAAATCCATTAGTTAACGAAAGGATTAACCTGTATAAATGAATAAGTACTGTATTTCAATGCGATATTCTAAACAATATTTATCGTTCAATAATAATGCAATTATATTAAACAACAAAGTTCAACATTATCTTTAGTATTGTTGTATCCTGTTGTGAAGAAATAACCAATATTTGTTTTACGATGCACTCCAGATTTATATAATATGAAGGTACTATTTTTTCAACCCGAATTATGAAAAGATTGGTTAAATAAATATTTATTTATCTTGTCCTCCCTCCCAGTAGTAGAGCAGCTAACGACTTTCCAAATACACACTATTTGGAAGTCGTTAAGCGATTCTCAGAAGCATTGCCTGTAGTATTTGTATTCTTAATAATTTAATCATAATGTTTCAAGAAAGCGTTACAAACTTTCATTTATAACATTTATTCTCTATTTGCATATTTATTATTTATTTAAATATAGAAAACAATTAAAACTAAACGCGCGTAAATTAGTTTCTTACATATTAAATGCACAATGACATCATCGTACGCTTGACCCAAAAATTGTCTATCGCAGTGATAGATAGCGGTCGTCGTGAATGAAGTTAATTTTAAACATTTCCTGACGCCTATTTTTCGACGCACACTGCTAAGAATTTACGGAGGAAGAATTCGCATTTGTTATGAACTTTTATTGATATAAAAACAATGTTTAAAAATAGCAATATTTAGATAAATTTTGTACTAATGTCGCGTGGAGAACTAAGTTAACTAAGCTTACCTGGAGTGGCTTCATCGGTGGTGGCAGTTCAACATCAGGCACGTCGTCTTCAACCTCGTCCAAGACCGCGGCTACACTCGTCTCTGCCTCTTCGGCGCGTCCGTTGTCCGTGTATGGCAACTGTACAACCAGATTCTATACACACACAAGTTTTTTAGTCAATAAAACAAAAATAAAAGTAAACAAAAATATTTCTAGTCAAGAATCTTAGTAAACGTTTAGATCTTATTAAAAAATCAAATAAAAATTATATACTCTCGGTGATCAAAGATAAGGCGAAAATTAAAACTCATGTATCGTGTTCTGAATTACGTAAAACAATAAAATTTATGACAAATGATATAAAGCATGCTTTGTATTTGCCATACAGTAATAAAATAAGTTACGGTAATTGATTGATATAAACCACATACCTTAAGTTTCTTCTCCGAGGGCACTTTCTTGAGCGCTGGTTTCTCGGCTGGCGACTTAGCTCCGGCCAGCGCCTTCTCAGCTTTGCCTTGCGACTTGCTCGGACGAGGAATCCACCGCCTCCTGAACCAAAGTGATCCTTATGTACTGATTTATGTCCCATTAACGATTTATATCCATTAACTAAATGCTATTACTTAATATCCTTCGTAGTTATGTTAGTAGATAGTTTTATTTTAGAGCTATCACAAAAATATATAATCGCTTTAAGGTATTGGAAGAAAGGTAGCATTGTCTATTATTACGCGGAAATAAAAATAATGATTAAGTCGGTACGTTAAACATATTTGTAGATTGACAGAGATAGATGAATTTCATATAAAACGGTTTGTTACTGCAATAAATGGAATTGACTTATAATAAAACAACGAATCCAACGCAAAATAACCCTAGAGGAGACGCGCTGTTTCGCGTCAGTTACCGTAAAGTACTCTCCGAATCATTTGTTTAATAATTTAAACACTCCTATGGGATACGAACTAACAAATTACAAGAAAAACAAAATATTAATAAAGTGACCATTTGGGACAATAATTACACCAATAAAAAAATTGCACTTAATCATTTTTTTGTTAGAAATAACTACAAATTGAATTAATTCAAGAACATACAAAGCATAAAGCAAATGGTTCAAGGCATTTATTGTAACAATTATTTTCCACGTAAAAACATCTAACAAAAAAAAATAAAACTGTGGTGTTCCTTGGGCCTAAAAAGAATCTGTAAAATTTATCGACCCGTCATTCGACCTACCCTTTTTAGCATAATATATGAAATTTTACCGATACGTGCCAAATAAAAAATCCTGCATATTTTCAAGGATTTCAATCCAATTATTTTTCCCTGTGTATGACGGGTGAGTTGGAATTGAGGTTTTATTTGTAGCTCGCTATTCATATGCATAGGTAAATAGTTGTAAAAATTGTCTCGGTTTCGTAATGGCTACCTAATGACGACTCTTATAGATTCCTATTCTGTGACGGTGTGATTATTTGTACGATGTTACCGAATTATTTAACGAATGTTTGCAAGTAAGGTACGTAATTAACATGTTATCAGAAAAAGGCTCGCGAACACGAACTCCAAGGACCACTCGCCGCATTGCGGTCGAACAATGATAACAAATACTGTGGATATGTTTGCACGCTCCACCGACGATCTACGTTTTATACAATATACATATTAAGGCATAACTAAACAATCAAAACGTTGTTGCTCCTACATTAAAGCATGTTTTACGAATTCTCTACAAAAAGAAAGAATCTTCTCTACGAAAGCCTACATTATGTCTAAGTAGTCCGACAAGTTACTTATTATATCGCTTTATTTTATTTCATTATGTGTATGGAAATTATTTTTTTTTCAACGCCATAAAATATACACTTTCCTGTAATATAAATATGGATAAGAAATATTTTCGCTCCTATATTTCTACCCGTCTCTGCCTATAAAATACTTCAATACAAGTGCGAATATAACTTACCATAGTAAATAGTCAGATCACAATGGAAAATTTAATGTATTTATTAAGTATTTAAAAAACACAATAAATGTAAAATAAAACGTTCACGTAAAGCCAAGGATAATGCGGCATTAACTGTAATATCAACGCTCTTATAATTTCAAACCCCTTTTATAAAACACCGTTCATTTTGAATACTTTTGACGTTAATCTTGATTATAGATAAAAAGAACAAGGTGTATATTATATAAGTTATAAAAATAACGGTTCGTTGTTTTATTATGATGCAACGTTGAAATGTATGATAACCACTTAATTATATTGAGATATATTATACTTTTTGAATGAGTCGCATATAGTGCAATTTTTAAGAGAAATTTGAACTAGATTAACCTGATCACATTAATTTTATTTTATATTTTATGATAAGAATACATGTGACGTCAGTTAAAACGTAGTTATCAGAATAAACTATTTATAGCTTCCAATATAGAAATATCACAATAAATAATACTAGCCGATGCAATAACTCAAATATATTATACATTCGAAGTCCATGTACCAGACCGGGACGACAGCTACCAAAGGAAACTCACTTTGCTAACGCTATTTGGCTCCACATAACGAAATCCAAATACAATGTGGCACATCACAATATCACCACTCAGTGTACGTACTTAAACAATTATTTCCCGATAATCTTGACACTAAATCGGTGCAAATATCGTTATCGAGGAGAAGGAGTCCACGATCGGGCCGAGCAAATACATGGCTCGCACTATCAACCGTCAAGATTACGATAATAATTTTGTAATCTATTGGTCGGAGGACGGTGGACGTCGGAAAGGGCGGCGCGAAACATTGGCACTTAACGCGTTCGTCGCTCTGCGGACGCGACTGGGCGCGCGCTCGCGGCGGGCAGCCAGTGCGACGCACCAGCTCCCTATAATAATATTGCACATCAATTAAGCCCGCGTCCCTTGTCACCGGGCCAATCGCCCAAATGCCGTTCAGTGTGCGCGTCGAGCACCCGATACTGACACCCGCCGTGAAGCCGTTCGAACTTACCATATCATTCTTATTACACTTTTATCATTGTAAATTTACTGTTGTTAAAATATGACGACAATACCAAAGATAAGATAACGTCGAGTAAGATATTGGATAAGACTAAATGTAAAGAACATGACATTAGGTATAGTATTTTAATACACTTAAAGAGTAAAAATTTTAGGCGACGCTAAAGTACACGTGCACCAGTGACGGTATCTTTATTTTAAATCTTATTCTTATGCACAAGTGGTAAGTAGTTCGATCGTAATCTGTTTTACGTAAATCAACGTCTTTTATTTACTTATTACCATTTCAACGAAATAAACAGACCCATAGTTAAAAGGGTTATTAGCAAGCGCTTAAAACATTACAGTAAACATATGTATATAACCTGATCATATGACAGCAGCATTCGGTCAAACTGTTACGGTTGTTCCGCCGTTGCTCAAACATTTCGCGACGAGCGACACGCGCTGATTCGAATCACACTAACGAAACACACTACCAAAGTATAAGATAACGTACACAAATGATAAAAGATGACTAATGGAAAACAACTACGAATCACAATACGAGATACAATTTGATAACGACTAATCTTTCGAAGGTATTGTCTCGGCTTCAACATTTTTACAGGAAATATTACACAGCGGTTGAAATAAATACCGTATATACTTTGTATCTCAATATTAGACGCTTTTAAGTGGTTGGAGCAAATATCTTTAGAAATATAATTTTGTGCATTGGTAACAAAGAAGTATTTACTCACGGTATAATTCCCTTTCGGTGTTTCCCAGGACTGGCCACACTCACGGCTCCTCCCGGATCCGAAGACGAGGCCTCTGTGAACAAAATACTGAGGTTACAATTCGGATTGCAGCAAAAACACGTCTAATGTTTTTAAATATTAAAAATCAATTAACATCTAAGTCACACAAATACCGTATAAAGAAAGGGCTCGCTGGGTTTGAATTGATGATATTGTTGTTATACAATATACATTGTATAGATTTTAAGGTTATTAAAATTTATTTAGGTATTTATTGTTTTACAATTTTGCTTTTACTTAAAGTTTTTACATTCAACACAACAAAGGATATGGTTTTCCCTGTAGGTATTTAATTTCTTATTCCTCTTGACGATCGTATTTTTTATTACCCGACTACGGCAAAGCCAAAGGAGGGTTATGATTTTGACAGGCTATGTATGTATGTATGTATGTATGTATGTTCATCTGTTCCCTCGTAACTTCTAAACCACTAATCAGAATTCGACAAATGACATATCATTAGAAGCGTCTTAATTGTCCGCTGGTTATAGGCTATATAGATTTTCACCAAATTCAATGTGGCGCCCTCTAGCGGACAAAATATACAGAGTAAAAAAATAAAGTTAAGCTAGATATGCCGTGTTTGGTATCATTTTAAAGCGCTTCACTTGTACATTTCGAATATATTTATATTACTAGCATTTGCTTGTGACTTTACCTGTATTCATGGGGTACTTTTATACTTTTTCAGCGTCGTTTTTTGTCGTAGTTGGGTTTTAGTTTTTTTACTTTATCTTGTAGTTTAATATACCTTTGTTATGCACCTTAATACACACAGAAACAAACATACCTAATTCACGATGTAAAACGACGTAGGTGATCAGCGTTTCAGTGTAAATTTCATTGGAAATCTGATTTTAATACATTAATAAGGTTTCTTCATTACGCCCCATCTCAGACAATTTTATATAACTAAGTTATCACACTTCACTCGTCTCATTTTCTTGATTTTACTACTTTGAAGTAAGTGTACTGATTCTATGAAGTTACTACACGTATCAATTTCCAGTGAGTAGTAAGAATGTTCATGTCTATATATTGGTCAGGCACGAGTGGAACGTTAATTAGAACAGTGGAATATGCGTGTCCCGGAGTAATTCTATTAGCACCGATGTAAGCACATACAGAGACGATAATAACACCCACTACTTTTAAATAACTTAACTTTTGGATATAGAGAATATTTCAGTATACAAAATAATAGAGAAATTGTAAATATATTCTTAGTCAACCGAGGATTTTGGAGACAACAAAATTAAGTACACAAGCTATACAAATTATTTTTCTATGAAATAAATAAATATAATTGATAAGATGATAAATTATACTTGAACCATTATAGACGTTCGGTAATGGGAACACAGCTGCAAATAATAATAATGTATGCCACACTAACCGAACACGTATGTATCTGTTAATTCATTGACTACACTCGATGTGGAAACTACAGATAACGATGACATAATAATGTGCTCGACGTCGTTGACCTGTCAATGATATTTACATTCTGGATTAGAATAGTTTCAGATCTCTTACAATATAGAGCGAACACGCCTTATATTGACTAATAGCAAGTAAAGTCCTAATCCATAAGAACACGAAGCAAACGCCATTGAATCAATAACAACGTATTATATCAGTATCGTATCAAATCAATCGTCAATTCGATAGTAAAAGCGTAAAAGTTATTGTCAGATTCAGCATTCTATTTGTAACGAATCGAAGCGAAAGAAGAAGCGAGACCGGTTGGCTTTCGTCCCAATTGTTATTTTCTCACATATCCATAATATGAACTGTTAGTGTTGGTTGTGCAAACTCAATGGTAGATACAAGCTAATCAAAACCAGATAACACCTAGTGTATTTTATAGCACGTTACATATAATTATAGGACCGTTGTAATGTAGCTAGCATATCAGGTATGCTACTGAGGTAGCCATTGAGGCGATATGGTGTACAAAAGTATATTTATTCAATTGTCACCCCACTACGTACATATTCGAAGGTCTCTCATTTCGGATCACTGACGCCACTGCCCAGGAACTTGACCCTTAGCATCGTGCACACGGTTGCTCTTTTTATCTCGTCACACTCGATTGAACTGCTTCAAATCAATCGGTTTTTTGCGCAGCCTTTCACAATAAACAATAAATCACTTTAACTATGTACTAGCATAGTCGAGTTGTAAAAAATCGGCATTCTATTTAATATTTCCTTCGGCTCCTATTGTTAATCAAAATAGTAAAATAAATAACATATAAAAAACGTTAACGTCCAAACGTTTCCGTTATTAATTGACGCTCCTTCTACATTATGTGAATACTAAACCTGTAACACTTCCCCACAGTAATTTTGAACACTTAGATACAGTTCATTCATATGAACTGTATCTAAGTGTCGTCATCAAAATCGCCGTTAATTCCTTTATCATTGGCGGAACCAAATATTTTTTTCAACACAAGGTTACTGAAAAAATCTTGATAGGAAATAACAATTGTTGTATTGTAACAATTTTGTTAGTAAATATATAAGATGAAATCGCGGCAAGGAAAGTTTTCTAAATGATGGAATTATGCCAGAAATAAAATTGCTGCGCAACTACTACTAGTATCTATGCTTGAAAGTAAAATAACACACTATATTTCCTTTTAAAATTTTAAAACAACAAACCACGCAACATAACTAGATTACCAAAAAATGTGCAGATGAACTTTTGTGCAGGAACAGACAATTTAATTAAGATATCGTAGTTTTATTAACGCCTATTGTTTTGGCGTAGTTTTTAAAATTGACGTTTTGTTTGGCACTTTACGTTCAAAATTTTGAAAGTGCAATTTCAACTTTATAAAGTAAACCAGTTATCCTATTTTTGGTATTGGGTACCGGAAGTGTTTACTCAATTTAAAGAACATAATCGCCTATCGTCTAACCGAGTGATTATTTCATAAATAGCATTTTAATGTAAATAAACAGTCAGTAAATGCACGGCAACAAATCCACGGGCAGGTAAACAAAGCAGTTTCACAACTGGGTAGACCTCTAAAATTGTGTCACATAAAAATATTATGACACACTTCGTTGCGGATTAAAATAATTTTAAATCTAAAATAAAATATGTGGCGCCGGCGCAGATGTCATCTTGAATCCGGCAATACTCAGTCGTCTGGGTTGTTTATATTATGAAATCTGATCGATATCTTATACACATGTACACTTGTATGCCCGTATATATTTAAGCGATTGCAGTTTTAATTGGGAGTGTCCACAAAAACTGCACTACGCTTGTTAGTTCCAACATTTAAGTTTGTTATTCTCGCCCCGTTACTGAGTGTAACTGTAGCATCTCGTACACGCGCAAATTAGAGGAGCAAAAGCAAAAGCAAATTAAAAGTATTTTCTATGAGTTCATTTGCGAGCTGCGAGCAGACAAGTTTCATGAGCTGTGCTCTAATGCTTCCGTAACTAACTTTTACAGCATGTTTCAAATTTATTATAATATATTTTATAATATCCTTGAATATAACATAGACGAATAGTCTGGACGTGTCTTAGGTCCGAGCGGTGGCTAAAGTTTCTAGGCCTTTGTGAATAGCGTTAACGTGGGACAGGTTTTGTCGTGATCTCTGTAGCGTTAAAACGTGAGAACACTACGTATTTGCACCGTTGCACCGTTGCACCGTTGCACATGGTAAACAGTGACAGCATATATTCCAAACATGCAGAGTCGAGTCACGTTTCAGCGGGTTTCACCGCAACAGTTCCATTTATGAATGAAACTCATTTAGTTGACGGGACACCGTTCAAAACTAGTTTATTAGCTGCAAAGGAAGAAGTTTGTTAGAAATCAGAGGGGAATTTCATGTTTGCCTCATATTGATTTTATATAGCTACTATTTTCTATTTACGTATATAGAAAAGTAGCTGTTTCCCGCGACTCCATCCGCGTAGATTTTCATATAAACTTTGACCCTCGCTAACTTCCGTTCCCGTAGGAATTTTGCAATATCCTGTTGCAACTAAGCTTTAAGGTACCTGTATGCTAAATTTCAAGCGTCTAACTTAAGCGGTTTGGATTTTTCATCCAAAAGGATTTTCCCCCTAATTCCCGTTTCCAAGGGAATTTCCTTCCTTAGTGCACCTCTAGAGTATCTGAGCTACGTCACTTCTAAATTTCAAGTGCCTCGTTTAGCCGTTTAGGCTTTACGTTGATATGTCAGATCAGTCAGTCAGTTTCTCATTTTATATACATAGATAAATCCATCGAATAGTGTATCCCAATGAAGTAGTTTCTTATTCACTTTGAATTGAATTAAATTATTTTAATCCGTTGTATATACGTATCATCTTTTAGATCAGTGATCAATGACTTACTATTGGCACGCGTACCATTGAAGGCACGCAGCCCAATATTTTGGTCACGTCATGATCACAAATTCATTATACACTAGATAAAAATCTGGTACCAATTCAAAAAAATGATATTATTCTGGCGTTTTAATTATTTTCATTAAGTATTATTGACAAAAAAAGAAAATATTTCTATTGATTTTGGGGCTATTCATAATTCAGCTATAGCGATATTAAAAAAACATTGATTAGAAATTGTCCCTGTTCTATCTTAATTTATATAAATTACGTTTCACGTTATTTTTCCGCGATTAACTCCTAAGCTACTACTGCTGTTTGATCCAACTTAAAACATAGGCTACTTTATATCCCGGTATTGCCCCGGGAACGGGAACTACGCGGGTAACACCGCGCGACACAGCTAGTATTATTATATGTTGTAAAAAACACTCTAAGAGCTTTCTTCATTTTATACAGGGAATTATTACTGCTCTTGAAAATCAACAGTTTATAACATTCGTGAATTGGGCTAAATTTTTTATGGAAATCAACTCAATAATATAAAATAAATTAAGTTAGTGCAATTATTGATAAACGAATCGCCGTTTCTATGTACCTATTCTCACAATTTCAAACAGTTTCTGTATACAACTATTACACGTACAACTTCCAGACAGATTAATTATTTTATGTTAAATTCAATTTAACATAAAGTTAAATTCAACCGGCAATAACACGCACCTATAAAGTTTTGGTTGAGAAATTATCTCATAGTAATAATAACGAAACCGAATCCAACAAAAGATTTTTTTAAGATTATTCCAGTCATCGTAACATTATATTATTTAGGCAACAACGTATTAGCATCACAATTAAGATTAGTTAACGTATCTAAAACGCTAAAAGCGCAAAAATTGGGAAGCATAGAGTTTGGAGGTCGCGGTGGTTATTACGAAGCATGAATGAATTATAAGCGTTCTCACCATGGTGTTTGTCCATCAACACTAGCTTTAACATGAAACTGCGGTAAGCGTACGGCGCGTAGTGCGAGTGTCGCGGTCCTCGAGCCCACTAGCCACTAGCCATACATTATTGTGCAAGACCCGTCCGAGCTCCTATTCAATTTCGTATATGGTAGTAGTCGCGCACGCACGTCCCATTGGCCAGTTACCGATCCCAAACAAAACACTCGCGAAAAATTTTCTTGCGCACCAAGGAGCCAGTACACCTTAATTAGGATGCACACAACCGGTGAACGTATATTAAATATATTTCTTTTTTAATTACTATGAATACTCTTCGCTTGACACTTCTTAAATAGATGTATTATCTTACACAAAAAGTTATAACAGTTAATTTTAATTTGTAAATAAACTCGCATTAAAAATGTAGGTATTCATAAACTCCGTGTAAGACTATGTTTAAATACATGCTAAAATAATTCGAGAAGTTTTATAAACCTACGAGTGTGAACTTAAATATCCGCGATATAAATCGATTAGCGAAATCGTATGGGAAAGATGATTAATGTAAGAATAGTGTTCAGATTTTTTGCAAGGTCATAACACCTCGGTTTTTGTTTGCGGGTAATACAGCCCGTGCGTACATACACAAGTGAGTCATGCGTCTGTTTTGTGGAGATTACTTTTATATTCTCCTACAACTGACCACCAAAACAACGCCAAGCTGCGAGATAAACAATCATTGTATTCGACGGTTAAGGTAAATTTAACAACTATGACATTTATTGTGACCTACTGGCCCGTTTTCTGGTTGCAATAAAGCATCAACACATACGTTCAAGTATTTAAAACTCAACTACCTCAAAATGCCAAATAGCGCATGTAAAATGTTTCCACTCATTCAAATAGAAAACCTATCCACTTTAAGCAGGCGGCTGGCCTATCAGTTATCCGTTATTAAATATTATTTGATTTTATAAATTGAAATTTTAATTAAAATAATGACTAAATTGAGTATGTAAATTAAGTATTAAAATTACGATACGTGATTATCTCTGGAGCAAGCTCAATTTTGATGAAGGCAATTTAACTCGTTCGCACTACTGGTCTTAATAAGTTTTCAGACTTCGATAGCTGGCCAATGTGCCACACCGCACTGCAACGACATTCACTTAACCATAAATACAGATAAAATTCAATGAATTTCGAGTAAAATTGTGTTAGGTCAAGGTCGGATACGGTAACCAAAAATATAGTCTCACCTATATTTCCACTACCATTTGTCATGGAATTTGAAATCATTTTTGACATCTTCTTGTACGCCGATCGCAAAGTCATGCGAGAACCACCACCAGAAGAGCCACTCGAACAAGTGGACGTCGATATCACACTCGATGAACCAGAAGAGTCATTTTCAGTCAATCCATCGGTATCGCTACCGTGGCCCGAATCCGCACTTGTAGCCATTATCACGAAACACAACAACACAGACACTGTTCGATTGAGAAATTAATTGTCGACGTAGAGCCGGCGAAAGCGGAACTTATGATAACACAGTGAATGTAGAGTATTGAGGAGCGAGCAAGCGCACCTGAAGCAGGGCTCGGTGTGAGCGCAGCAGGCGGGCCGGGCCGGGAGGCGTGCCCGGTGCATGGGGGTGCGTGTGCACCGGGGGTGGAGGCGAGCCAGCGGGCGGGGACGCGCGGCCCGACTGCCCGACTACCCGGCGCACGCCCATCGCCGCCGACAACGCGCCCGCTCCTATAACCCCAACTCCGCGCGATCTGCTCTCGTCGCTTCACCACTCAACACTCACACGAACGCGGCCCGCTAACATGTCCCGTGCGAAACGAGCGCGCACGCACGCGGCGCGACACACCGACGACCGCCACGCAAATATAACAAATGTCGCCGAACATCCGCTTTTACTATAATCACAACTAATATTCTTAGCACTGTTTCAGTGCCATTCGCAAGGTACAAATGATTTGAACAAAATATTACCGTTTCTTAGTAAATATACTATACAAACAGTATTTATTACTATTTATTTGTTGTTATTATCTAACCTATAAATAAATAGTAGACGCAAATTCTGCAATTTACGTGTTAAAGTATTAAAAGAAATAATCTAAAGTATGCCAAATATTTTTTTTACATTTTAGTCTACGCTACTTTATTTAACGATTGGTCGTAAAAATTACGTTCCAGTAAAGAAACATCCACTTGCATAGCTATTGTATGCTTTATATTAAACTTATTTTATTAAACTGTTTGAAAGCTGAGTTTGATTTTTTTTTGGTTAAGGAACTTATTAAAATAATTAATTAAGTATATTTTATGGTACGTTACAAACTTAGCGATGTCTTTCGTATAAATTTATTATTGTGTCTGATTTGCAAGAAAAAAAGCATAAAAATAAATAAATAACCCATCAATTACTAGTTTAGGTACATTAAAAATATCCATGATGCTACGATTTACGATACAAGCCTGGGGGCTTGTATGGGTACTAATGTTCATTCAAGAATCTGTTACCAAATCGACCGCGATTTGATATACTAGGTGATACATTAATAGTAGAAAACGGATAACGAATCGATAATATGTCCCGGCGCCTCGGCCGGGCTATACGGAATTATGGATGACGTCATAAAGAGGTAGATTTTTTACATCATAACAAATTACAAAATAAAAATCTATTAATAGATGCCTACTTACATGCAAATTACTGACAAAATATTCCGTTACCATGTTTAAACTGAGTACGAAAATAGTTAAAAGAACTTCTAAAAATATTATTTTTTATATTTATTTATCTTGGATAATTACTACTAACAAGTAACCCATTTTATAAATTATAGTCATTAATAAGGTTCATTAGACATCCTTTTGTAGTTTAAGTAAATTAACTAATAGCTTCTGTGTAAAATTATCATCTCAAACAAAACATGATATCTTAAGATTTCCATTTCCATAGAAAAATAATAAATAGTACAAATTTATACATATTAAAAAAAAAATAGTATACTTTGATAAGAGGTGCATTATATTCTTCTTACTTTATATTTTGAATTTAATAAGTGAGTAAGGACCAGTGAACTCAGGTATCACGTCGAGATTGTTAATTGGAAAAACACAGCGCACTTTACGGTGTACTACAGCTGAGATATAGATTTCTGAGAAAACTCCTTTAGATCGCAGGTACACGTACAAGAAAACGTAGTAAAATAAACGAAGGTATATTTTCCAAGCTATGCTTATGACTAACAATTTCCTAGAAGCGCTTTAATTCCTTATTTTTATATAAATTTGCAGTTCATTTTCTCCTTAGTGGAGCTTTTGTAATCGAAACGCAGGTTTTATCATAAAATATAATAAAAACTGTTGGAGTTAAACGAGCTCTACTAAACTTAAATTGCGCTTAGCTGGTAGACGTCTTCGCTGAAAGTCTGCTGACAATGGCATTATTATATCCAATGAGCTCTGTCGATGGCTTAAGAAGCCTTATGTCGCTTATAATGGCGCCACCGACTTGAACCATTATTATAAAATGAATTACTATTTCCTCCGTAGTTCATACATATATCGTAGGTTTATATTTAGTGAAAAGCTCTAGTGTACAGATTGAATAATAAATATAAAAAAAAGAGAAATAAAAAATATGTTTGTGACATATATTTCAATTTTAAACCATTAGAATATTTTTTTATTGAATTCAACTGTACATGAATATTCGTGTATAGTTCTTGCTAAATTATCTACCTACTAGTTGAATCCCAATTACAATTTGCATAAACTTTTAGGAAAATTTGTACATCATTTATAAAAGTTATCATTTTAGCTTTTAAAGTTAGTTATAGAGAAATAATTAATGCATGATAGAAGAAGAAAGTGAAAGTGTGTAATTGTCGTTCATTTTAAGTTTTAATGCTTATTTTTGTGCAGTATTAAAAACGTTGTCATATTTTTATATGTTACCAGTTTTTAAATTTGCGTCATATTCATTCATTCAACAATTGTCACACAATTTTTATTTATAGCTAGACTGAAAATATTTTTAATTTATCGATACGCACTGCAAATGCAGTAACAGTACCTCATGAACGTTGGAAAGGTTTATATTCAAACGATGTTAATTTAAACCACAACAGTGAGACACTTGACAATTTGAAATGAGTAGACGAAGGGTAGGTGCACTCTATTTAATAGAATATCTTTGGCTTGAGTGAAGATATTTGCGAAAAACGAAAACATAGTTCGCTAGTAATTAACGCAAATGAATGTTCAGTATATCAACAAACATTTTGCAAAATGCAACACTTGAAAGTTGACACCATGTTTGAATACTTGTACGTGACCAATTAATTAAAGCCCGCTGGAATACACTGGCCTCCAAAACATGGTACGACACTTTTAAAAAACGTTTTGTGACAAACTTTAGTGAGCGCTGAAGTTTCCAGCCGACTGCTAGCGTTGTTACTTGAATATAGTCTATAACATTCTCAAAAATATACCAGGAATGTGCGTATCCATATCTGCTAAACTTGGGACAATGAACTCGCGTTGTTACTATGATAAAACAAAAACAGAATCCTAAACGATACATATTATAATTTTGAGTTTTATATTTCATTTCCATTTCAAAATTTCGGATAACATTTGTAATAAACAAAAGCGAACTTAAGACCTAGTTACAATCAAATTTTGACGAAACAATGCCGTAATTAACATACAAAAAATATATACCTAGTCGAAATAAAAACCAATTATTTTCAAGTCACTTTAATATAGTATAAGATTATTTTAAATGAAACGAGTATGTTAAATCTGAGTGGCACGAAACAATAGCAATCGGTCGTCGATAAGAAATGACTTCATTCCCTTTACAGATGAATGAATCATATTTTTATCCAGCGTAGTAAATAAGCCCGTATGAGAGCAAGTGTATCGATGCTAAGGGCAGACGGAGTATCGAGTGTGGAAGTGATATTATAATGTCGGCGGACGCTCTCCTGGCCCGATTGCTATGAACATGATTAAATCGCCTCGTTAACCCGCTTATTATATTATATGTGCGATGTATACCATGCTCATATTTCTAACTGAAGTGTGGATTAATGAACGGGTGAATTGTAAAGTGAAACAGCTACCAAATACGCAATTATGTGAAGTTAAATTACATAAAATTTAAATGAGGTACTTATAGCTCGAATAATACCCAATAACAAAGCGAATAATTTCCAGCATCGATAAATTAATTGAGCTTTTAGGTATCGTATGTAGGTCGTGTAAATTGTTATATATTATTTGACCAATTGTACCAAAATGTCGAATGTATTTAACGTTATAGCAGTGTACGTGTGATATTTTCTAATCAGTGCTATTAATTAGTAGTTTACGATAAGATAGAAACAGGACAACATAACGTCATAATCAATCGCTGAAATTTTAAATATGTATATAGGAATGTAAATAGTTACTAACCTATTCCTTCATCGCCGGCGAGGTGGGGCTGTCGCGAGGGCGACGTTTTGTGGTGAGGCTGCGGCTTGAGCACCTGTGCGGGCACCGCGCCCTCCTGCGGCGGGTCGCCGTGGATGCGCACCACCCACCAGTCGGCCCTGCTCTGCCAGCTCTCCAACACCTCCACCTGCTGCCCCTTGGACACAGTCAGCTCGCCGGCGCCTCCGGACGAGTGGTCGGCGACCACCCATGTCATTTCCGGCCCAGCCTGCAACAATGTTTCATTACATCTTGCTAACTAGTGTTTATTTTGGAGGACGAGAACTGAAAATCCTAAAACATAATTATATGTTCTAGGAGTGAATTTCTTTATATTTTTGGAATTCAAAACAGAATAGTCAATTAATATATTTGTATAAAATATTAAATTCAATAAAAAAAGATCCATACAATTATGAAGCCTATTTTTTTTGTAGTTTCGTTTAAGCACATTTGTGTCCATTGCAATGAAAACAAAAATATTTCTGTCAATTGAATAAATGTATCACATAAGCATGGTCAAGTTGTGGGATCGATATCAGCATAAGCTTTTGATAAGCAAATCTACATATATGAAGATAACAGCAATGATAAGCCGTCTCAAAACTCACATATTTTAAACGAATGGCAATATACCCAGAATAATATACTGAAATGGACGAATCGTCAAGACAATGAACAATTAAGTACGGCATTCTGTGTGAAGCTACGGTCGTTGCCATGGCTCCACGGTTCCACGTACTTACAGATTTACACGCAATATCGGATACTACTTTATTATATATTTATATATTGACTTATATTTAACTTTTATTTAACTAATATGTACGAGGCCAGCCCTGGCCTCGTACATATTGCATACACATTGATTGTATCTTTGTATTTTAGCCTTCACGTGGAACTTCGTTTCGCTGGAAGAAATGATTTGAAGCCATAATATGGACCCACTTTCAGATTTTGAGACTTTGATACAATATTCTAAATTATATTAAACTATTATGTAATAAAGACTTTTAAAGCAGGTAAACTAAAAAAATCTGGATCAAAAACATAGTTTTAATACATTAAATGATGTACACCATCATAGCAATTAAAATATATGGAAATTGGAAAGCTCGTTGCGTATTGGGAGCGATATTGATGGCTCTCGTTGTTCCCGTTCTCGTAGTGAATATTTTTCGGATTGCACATTGCACACCTGACGAGAAGGCATGTTTTATTTTACAGAATTAAATATACGTCATAGGCTCGAGTTTTATTATTGACTAGCAGTGCCCGTGGTTTTACTCCCGTAATATAATATAGGTAGTAATATTATATAGTATAATAAAAATAGTATCCAATATATTGCAGGTTTAAATCTTCCTGACCTGCATGTCAAATATCAGCCAAATCTATATAGTAGTATGAATACTACTAGATATTGAAATATCTTATAATTTAAAAGATGATTTTTTCCCCCTGTTTTGGTAAAAAGTGTGGGTGGGACCCGTACGAGTTTCTTACGCCGGTTCTTTTCGCCGGGTTAGTTTCCGAACCGGTGTTAGGCACCATGTATTTGTTTCAAATTTACTCAGAAATAAAACATTTTTCATTTCATTTTATCTATTTTTGCGTGAAAGAATAACAAATACCTAAACATCCATACACCCAAACTTTTCATACATTTACAACATACGCAGGAATATTTGTGCACATTCAGAACGATTGCAGTCGAGGTAGGTCATCATGTCTATAATTTAAAGCATCGTAAATTACAATAGTAAATATCTTTTCCCTTAATGTACTTGATAACAGGTCATCTATGTTGTTTTCCTTTATGTCGTATATAACTATCATATATTATATATGTACTACACTTGTAAATACATACTAAACGTAGTCGCTTCCTTCTATGAGAGTTTAACTAATATTATGGTTTGAAAACCGTCAATAATTTCTATATCAAATCCATTACGTGAGATGGATCGTTGTACAGACTATAATTATCTAACAGATCCTCGGCCACTGGCGGACCTTGAACAGATATTTCCATCGCTAACAGTCGAAAGCGTCAGTGGCTTGTAGGTACATCTTTAGTTGTGATTGATAACAAAAATAGCGATCGCATACCAATACATTGTTTGAACGTATGAGTGATTTTGGGTTCATCGTATGTAGTGTTTGGATAATGGATATAATATTTACTGGGTCACGATTATATGTTGCAACTTGCTAAGCGTATTGAAATTAAGAAATATTGATCTAATTTACCTTCCTTGTTTACATAAAATAACACGGTAATTATCAAGGAAATAACAAACTAAAACTGTTTTCTGTCGGACATTTATCTGTTATGTTATTAATAATATTTTTTAAACAGCAATTAAGCTATGTCCATAATATTTATCCATGTTTTGTATCGTAAAAGCTTCATTATATATATTTTAAGTCTATGTTTACACATCGTTCTCATTCAAATTCATTACCTATGTTTAAAGGATAGCTTTTGGTCATGACAGTACTTTCCAGGCATTGCGGTATTTTCAATAAGTCAATCGAATAAAGTGCCTGAAGTATATAAAAGCAGAAGATGTGCGCAGAAGTGGTGTTGTGGTACGTACACACTAGGTATACGACACGGGGTACAGCGAGATTTTGGCGCGGTGGTGCGTCGACATTGACGGTGTCAGTCAGTCACCTGGCGCTGGCGGTTGCCCTTGAGAAGGCGCGCATTGAAGGAGCTCGGCGTGTCGATGGTGTGCTGGCGGGCGAGCGTGGCGTGCGGCGAGCTGACGGAGCTCTGGCGGAACCACGGCAGCGAGATCTTGCGGCGGCTCTTGTGTTGTTTGGTGGCGTTGAGCGGCGGGTGAGGCGGGGTGGTCGTCATCGCGGCACGTGGCGCGGGCGCGCGGGGCGGTCGGCCCGCCTC
>JADANM010005835.1:4658189-4668676 GCA_026213755.1 Eurema hecabe
CTGCCAAAGAAGGAGGGTAATGTTTTTCGAGTGTATGTATGTATGTATGTCTTTTCCTTTGTGACCTCCTGTAGCCTAAACGGCTTGATGGATTTTGATGTATGAGGTATCGTTAGATTTGTCTTGATTACGGGAGTGTCATAGGATACATTTTATCCTAAAAGTCCCACGGGATAAAGACATAATTACTCTTTTTTTAGTGTGCAGTCGGGTATTTTGTTTTTTTAATAATTATAGGATAACTTGTTAACTTTACAATTTATGCAATTCCTTTGTTCTTTTGCTTATATCTTTATTCTCTTTGAGGGTCATAATTGGATATTAAAGTTTAACGCAAAGGTGGGACTTGATCCGAGCCTCGAGACCTCACCTCGCGATAACGGCTTAATTATCGCTAACTTTAAATGAGACAAATTTCACTTTTAGCATGTTATTTTATATTAAATTATTATTACGTTCTTTATGTGTGCAAAAATAGGAATATAATGGTAAGGATGAATATAATAACAAGAGAAACGACCGTTCTATTAAATTAATACAAAAAGTCATTGTGACAGTAACGTAAAAATAATAAAAGTATAGAGAAACATATTTTCTTAAGATTATACCCATTAAAAATTATGAACAAAACCACACCACCTTTTGGCTCACTAATGATTCCCTTTT
The DNA here is from genome assembly GCA_026213755.1 of Eurema hecabe. Taxonomy (NCBI): domain Eukaryota; kingdom Metazoa; phylum Arthropoda; class Insecta; order Lepidoptera; family Pieridae; genus Terias; species Terias hecabe. The sequence continues at coordinate 4,658,856 of JADANM010005835.1, forward strand.
TAAAGTGAGATGCGAGCAAGGCGACGCAGGTTTAGCGAACTAATTAAAACTTGTTCCGAATTGATTGGATGGCAGACCTTACCAAACTCTAGTGAAAAATTTGCTTTCAAGAAAAACTTTGCTGAATTTTCACGCAAGAAAAGGGCAACGTTTCTCCGTATAAATTAAATATTATGTTTTTCGTTTGAGTGAATTCTTTGTGTGTACTTTTATACAAGTTAGCTAGCTAGTTTCTACGTAGCTCAGGTAGCTGAAATATTGAGAGAGCGTAATAATTACAGACAGGTGTAAAGTGTGCATTGTCATTATCGATCACCACACACAAAGTTCGAATCTCTAATATTACATGCTGATTTGTGATTGACATTTGTGTTAGTACTAATTTTTTTTTCTATGCTGTTGGTTTCTTTTTTAGACTTGAATATTTGACGAATAAATATTTGTTACTTGAGCTTATATCAAAGTAAAAGCGTGTGGGTGGAAGTTTTAAATTTATAGTTTGGTTGAACTGAAGTGCGCATGCCACTATCAAAATAAAACGAATTTAATTACTAATACCTTTATCATTATACTAGTCGCAGCGTGATATTATGTAGCCTAAAGCCTTCCCCGATAAATTGTCTATTTAATAAAAAAATAATTTTTCAATTCGAACCAGTAGTTCCTGAGATTAGCGCGTTCAAACAAACAAACAAACAAACAAACAAACTCTTCAGCTTTATATATTAGTATAGATAACTATAGTTTTTTTTATACAAATATTTAGACTTACTTCTTGTTAGTCATCTATCTTATACCGCTAGTGCCGTGCCGTAGTGGCAGTTAGTACGTATCAAGAGATACTCTCAGAGTCTACATTAAATAGCGCATCAAAGAACGCCAATTTATAGTGACGAACTGCAGTCTTCAAGTCGATTAACGCTTGTAAGCCTTAACCTCTTTCTCGAGAGAGCTCGTAAACTAACCCCTTTTATTCCATAATGATTAGGATTGCGTGACGAAGTGGTATAACAAAGTTGTTTGCGAGGTGCACTACAAGTTGATTAAGAGATTTATTCGTAATTGGGACAAGTAATAAGGAGATTTTAAATTGTCCATTAGCCGTCTTGTTTAAATAATTTGGAGACCGCGGGAGTCTTAAGCGATTTTCCGTAGGTGCAAAATATGACCTACTTGTGCGTAAAAGTGTGAAAGTTTCATCTACGTAGGAGTATATATCCGCGCCCGGTAGTAGGAGTATATTTCTTATGTAGCTATAGTCTATACGTATAACAACAAAGACAGAAGACATCAGAAGAAAAATCAAACCTTTCTCTTTCCCTGTTACGTACGATCAAAGGTGACCTCGAGATCCCTGGATCACCTTGTTCTAGCCAGCATAGTTCTACTCAGTATTTCGTATCGCAGAATGTGCCAAAACTTTGAAGATAGATGTTAGAGATAGCATCTGTTATCTTATAGTTGAAAAACTATTCACGCCCCCAACTCGCACCTGGCTTCAACATTAGAACTATGTTTCAGTGTGTATCTAACCCGAGAGACGTCAACAAGACTACGGTCTTACACAGAAATAAGAGGAACAACTTTACAGTGGAATCGAAGAAGATTATAGTGAAGTCTTCCAGATATAAGACAGGACTTCGCTTATTAATATACTTTTACACGCATTCATGCATTCATCATACACATAAATCTTCCTCTTGAATCGCTCTATCTGACAAAAAAAAACGAGTAAAAATAGGTGACGTAGTTTAAAAGATTTAAGCATACACAGAGACATGTAGAAGTAGGCGACTTCGTTTCAATGTAATGATATAATATAATGCGAGCTCACAAGTTACACGCAGACTTTCAATGGACACTCGCCTCGTATAGTGTTACAAGTGTATGTCATTAAGGTGTTAGTAATATCAATGTACTTATATTTATTGATATACGATCTGTCCCGCAGTTGAGTGCAACAGTGAATTGCGGCGATACGTATCACTTGTAATATCCGTACTCCGGAGGCATTGATTTCGCAGACCTAATTAACGTCAGCCGTAGTGCAACCGAACTTCGTCAATTTGAAGCGTTTAAATTAAACGAGAAAACAGAAACTAAAAGTTTTCACGCTTTAAATAAAATACATTTAAGTTCAAAATAGTACGAACACCGTAAAAACCAAATAAGATTGAAATATATTATTTTGTTGACATACTATTTTTTAAATTTATCGTCGTTACATAAACACTCGAATTTTAGTTTTCAAATGTTCAAGTTTAATATTATTACTCACCAGGTTTAGCTTAGTGATGAAAACAATTTCTACAAAACATTTAAATGCAAATCGTTAACTTTAATTAGCTTTCGATTTCTTTACGCATACAAATTGCCGATAGCCATACAACGCAAACATTTTAACCCTCCTACGATTTCAAACAATTTCTCACCCCTCACACTAATATGACGAATACCGATATTCGCTACGTAAGTGCCTCCCTGAAAAGGGGTTCGTATTCTGAAAGCTAACGTGAGGAAATGCTTTATAAAATTCTTTCACTCGGCTTCAGATGTTTGAATGGCAATATTTTAATCCCATCTGTTATTAAATAGTACCGCCGCGCCGTTCGCATGAAGCATCTATAGGGCACTTCTGAGCATTTAAATATCAGCGTATGTATTCAGTTCATCTTTTTAATAATGCAAGCTTTTTAAAACGTTTCATAGAATAAGTAATGTAATATGGTTCTTGAAAAATATTAAATATTCTATAACCGGGGATAGAGAAATTCTTCCAGCTTATATATCGTTCGGAGCACTTGAGCGCGATGAAGATTGAAAACGTTTTTATAATCTCCACTTTATCTACTAGATGCAGAAATAATTAAGTTTTGTTATGCATCATTTTTTATTATTATAAGCGTATAAAATGACGTATAAAAACGTTATTTATCTATCGAGATATAATGTTTACCTAAATTAAACTTTGCCTTAAAAATCTCTTATGAGAAATGTTCTTTTATCTATAGACTCTATATATAATTTATCTATATAGTCACAGTCTTAAAATAATAGCCCAAAGTCAAAGGTCATCATCAAATCAGTAAGAAAGTGGTAGATATTTGCGCAAACACTTTTCATATTATATGAAGCGGCATTAAGTTAATAAAGTCACCCGGTGTTCGCGGAACGATTTGCATTCTCATTTCTTATGCGAAGCTTAAGAGAATGGAGTTCTCCCTCGGCCGTTTCTATAGAAAACTCGCCTGATTTTATGAAACTCCGAACACGTCTCGAACAATGTGGAATGTTCCAGTCTTTTTACATTGCAGCTTATCACATGGGTGCTTTGAACAGCGATGCGGTTATTAATTAACTAACGAGTTTTTCATACAATTCAAAATGATTCTGCTTTCTTAATAGAGTATATTATTCATTAATGTTACTTGGTTTTTACGTTTTCACAACTAATTTGGTTTTGTTTTGACTTGAACCCTCTTAAACTGAACAACGTCCATTAATATTATTAAAGCCTTTAAAAAATAAATATAAAGTAAAATTTTTCTGCGACTACTAAAAATAAATAAACCATGACAAAATAATTAGGTACGATTGCCTTGTCAACAGTCCAGCATTAGTATCGTAGGCGTAACCTCTGAAGGAGTCTCCGAGTCATTTAAAGGTATTTTTCTAATTATCGAAGCCAATTAATTCAAAAAGGTAGGCATAAACGTAACACTCATAGACCCTTAAGTTTCTGTCCGTCGAAAGTGAAGCCAAAACTGTATGCATGTAAGTATAAAAAGCACTTTCATATACTCGGTGACATGCACCCAAGCCACCATAATGTTACTGCTATAGAAAATATGAAAATATGAAGTGTAGGAAAAACATACGAATATTGATGCGATGCACTGCGGCGACAATCTATGTAAGTAGACAAAATTGTCTACTTTGAAATGGCTTCACTTGTCTCCAATTGCGGTCCCATATTATATGAATGTAGGTATATACTATTAATAAGATGATAAGATTGTACTTACTTTGTCCGAGTCCGTGGTGTTGCCGCTGCCAAAGGAAGCGAGCGAGTTGCGATCGAGATTCTCAGTGTCCGTGTCTTCGAAATCCCTGTTCAATGATATATTTTATTAGAAAAATAGCATAACTAGCTGTTGATAAGACTTTGTTGACTTAAGAATTTTAACAATTCGAACAAGTAGTTTTTTTTTTTAAATACCTATTAGCATAGATTATATAACATCTGATTTAATTTACGAAGGTTCAATACACCTTAAAATATTCAAATTAAAATTAATCTTACACCTAATAAAAACTAAAAAACATAGTACTTATTGACATTTTTAGAATTTACCCAAGACATAATATTAAATCAATTCATATCTCAGCCAGATTATCAAACTATGATTAATTATCTTAGAGATTTTCATAGTATTTTTTGTATTATACGCGCGTTCTTATTACTTAAAATATATTTATGTATGTATGTACGTGTGGACGTGCGTACCTGCTGGATCGTTGCGAGCTCGTCGGGCGGACGCGCGCCGGACTGCGCGGCGGCTGGTGCAGCGCCCCGCTGAAGTAAGTTTCCTGACCACAAACAAAATATTAGTACTCTATGCTTTTATCTATTATTATTTATATATTCCCTTTCCCGGAACAATACCGGGATAAAAAGTACCTTATGTGTATAGTACGCGTCATTTATGTTTAGCGATTGACGAGAATAGCTGCGCATCGGTAGAATCGCGCTCGTAATTAACGTATTGGTGCGAGAAAGACAACACGACTGGGCCAATCAACGCTCGCGCACTCGACGATCACGCGCCCCGCGCGCCGCGCCGCTACCTCGATACCTTATTTTTGACTTCGGCGCAGGTTTCGTTCAGCGCTAAAGATTCGTGACGCGAACTATACATCCTGGATATCATCAATCTATATGCCAAATTTCAATTAAATGGCTAAAGCAGTTTTTGCGTGAAACAATTCATTCATTACCACAAACTTTCACATTTATTATATAAAAGCAAGTAGTGTAAAGTCGATCTATGAAAAATGGATGAACTAAAAGTTTCTATGAACTTTGAAATAGACGACATTAAAACAATTTTAAATTTAAGCTAGCAACGTCGCAGAAATTGTATTAGGTATAGCAAACGTCGTACCGGTGGTGACTTGTATTTGTACGAAGCAAACACAAGCCTAGATTGCTATATACAAATGACGTCATAAGCACGATTTTCTAGGAGGAAGGGCCATTCTAATATCTATATTCTCATAAAGTGAATTTACGTTTATGTATTCAATTACACATTTAGGAATTTCCATACGACAAAACTGAACATCATGGATGGACATAAGATTTAATAAAAATATTAACAGCTATTAGGGCTCAAGATTATCTTTACGCTTAGTTCATTGTTCAAAAACTGTTATTTTTATTTATATAAATATTTGTAGGTAAATACATTTTTATTTTCGAAGCATATTTTTAACAAAACCAAAAGCCGATCTTTCCATATATATACATGCATTTAAACTTCATACTGTTAATTATCTTCCCCCACTTATGACATACCTGTATGACCTCCCTGAGCCTGCGCACCCAGGTCTGCTTGACTTCTAGCGAGGGCGCCTTCAGCATGATGCGGCAGTCGCTGGCCATGGGCTCGCGGCCCGTCCACACCGAGAACTTGCACTCGTCGCCTTCTATATGCTCCGTTACGCCCAGCTCCGATGTCTGCGGTCAAAAGTCATTTCATCAATTATTATTAGTATGTATAACTTATGCCGGAATACTGAAACGAAACTTAAGTTTAAGTACAACTTAAACCGGTCCGTTCTTGACAGTTCGCCATACAAGTCTGTCAAAATTACGAGTCTTAAGGCGTGCTTAAATTTAATTTGCGTATGATTATTTGGCCGTAATTTTTTAGAATTCCTAACTCTTATAAGAACATGTTATTGTCAGTCTGTCGGCGTGTTACCTTAGTGATATTCAATACTTAAAAGCGTTAATTAGGTGTTTCTTTTAGCCTATAGTACTCGAAAACTCACAAAACCCCTTTTTTCTTACGTTTTTTGTCCTTCTGAATCTAAAAATACGGATAGTTTTTGACTGATATATGCCTATTGTTTACATAAAATTTTAACACAATTCTCAATAAACAAAAATGAATTCCAATAATTCTCTCGAAAGTATTGAATAAAAATAAGTACCTATTGTAAGAACGGAACAATTATTATCGTTTCTGCCGAACAAACACACCGCCGACTTATGACATTTTCAATAAAGAGCAGTCTGAGGAAAATATAAATTCGCTACAAAGCAAGCTTTATGAAATTAAAATTGAATGAAAAGCTTTTTACAAGCAATAAGAGCACTCTAGTAATTTAAAACCCATAGTAAAAGGGATTAGAATACGCTGAAACGGGTAAATTTTAATTTTTTTTTTCTTTTTTTTTAATAATTTATTTGCCATGAAATCATTTAAACATTTACAATTTAAGTGATCACCCGACTACTGAACTAGTATAAAATACTGTGTTTCAGGAGTCGGGTCCTTACTAAATTACTTGTTTTACATTTATAATTAAATATCATGACAAAATTTTTAAAAAGTAGACTACTTTTGTATGAGTTATTTTTCACTTCACCTCAATATATATGCTTATAGCAAAAAATTCGCTACATTGGTAACTTTAATTAAGCTTTACTTATGCAATGCGTACGTGTATAATCAAATCTCGCAAGATGGATCTGACCCAATTCACGGGGTTGAATTGAGAAGTTTTACATACACATGAAAACCAGAGGGCGTTTAACTATAATGACGTCATAGAGCTGATTAGATAGTCGATCCAAGAGTCAGAGTATATAAGATGTAAATCAGATCGATAAAAACTGCAGTGGTAAATAATAGTTAGCATTTGCTTAATCTAATTTATAGGCAATTTTTTTTAAGAGAAACTCTATTACGGAACGTCGTCCCATACAGAATAATTACTAAATAGTTAATTATTTGGTAATCATGTTCCCTACCATCACATAGCATAACAACATAGTGGCGAATTACGATAGGACCTATAATAATTTTTAAAAGAACAGTTTACGACACATCCAACGATACAAGGCCGCACTAATGGCTTAGTATTTAGTATAATTCACATATAATAGGAACGTATCTTTACATATAGACAACCTATAGACAGAATCTTATCAATACTTAAGTGCCTGTTTCCGTCATGTGGAACAACTATTCAATTCAATCAGACGAGCTAGTTAATAATAAATGTAGAGGAGTAAATATTTCTGATTTCACTATTTCTCTATTTGCTCTCCTGATAGATTTTGCTATACTTAATAGAATTTATTATGAAAGTTATATACCTAAATAGTACATACCATAAACTTGGTCTTGTAAATGTATTTCGCTTTTCCGTGCGTGTCTTTGACTTCCTTGGCTAGGAGCAGATGCAGATCGAATAGGAAGACTCTCCTTTCGCGGCACTTCTTGATTATCTGGCGAAGGTCCCACACTTGGAACGAGTCTTGGAGCACGACTTCGCCGAGGCTGTCGGTGGGCACGTCGCACCCTTCGAGGTTCGACAGGTGCATCGCATCGTTGGCCTTCTTCGGCACCGATAGCATCACATCCAATCCGTCCTAATTAACAAAACAAACAACATTTACTTATCATAAATACCACACATAATTTGTCACTTCAAACATGATCTTTTTAGGTGTTACTCGTGTAGTCATATAAAGGAAAACCGCTGTACTTAATATATCGTTTACCCCATTACAAAATGCATGGTAATTAATTTACGCACGCATTTGGTTCACAGAAAATTGTACACAGGAGAAACCGTTATTAAATATGATATACGAGTCATCGAAATAGTTAACAAAAAATACAACATTTTTGAATTATTGATACACTTTCCTAATCATCTACGATTTTAGTGCCCTATGATGTTTTTTTTTTTAAATTCAAATTATTTTATCTCTGATAATATTATATAATCTTGTTGCGTTATTTATCTTATGATTTTATATTAAAACAATTCGTAAGACAAGATAATTTTTTAATTATAATTACCCAAATAAAATTTTAAATGATTTCATTATAATGACCAGCTTGATACAAATAAAACCGTTTGGCCCGTGTATATAAATGGAAAACAATACATACGATGTCATGATTACGACTCGGCCCGATCCGATTATGTCGATGACTATTCAAATACTTTAACATTATCAAGAACACACTATCAACACTTAAACGAACCATTCCATTTAAAATTAAGTTTTAAATTCCCTATTTAGACAAGCTGTGGAATAAACCACTCGACATCGAGTGCTGAATTCATGTCCAACTTTGCTAATGAATCATAAGGAAATGTTTGAACTTATTGTGATTAGCAACAGGCTAGTTTGTTTATTCTTAATAACCCGACGTCGTCGTATTTAGGTGGAATTGTAATACAAACATCTCGTCCAGATAGTCCTAATGGGTTTACGACGTAACACAGCCCGAGATCGTTAGCAACTCTGATAAAATTGGTTTTCTTGTTTGTAATTTCGGCTGCTTTTATCATAAGCAGTATAACTAAATTATGTTAGCACTTATTCTTATTTATATACTATATTCATGTTAAATTCGTCGCAATAGAATGTATTATCTATACTTGCCAACAAATATAGCAGTTAACTGAATGTACAATTAATACATTCTTACACAAGTCTTACATTTCATATAAAACACGGTGCAACAGTTCTTTAAATAACAATATAGGAACCAAAACCATGAGATGCGTTAATAGAACTAAGAATAAGTCTGAGTTGTAAATTTTTCGCTGTAGCAGATTTATCTTATCTCATATCATAATTGAAGTGTCTTAAGCTGATAAGAGCATGAATTCTTAGTTTTTAATACAGTTTATAAAAACCATCTAGGTCATGGAATACCTATCTAATGTTACCTTGATACATAATTAATATTTATATGACATTAGTTTAATACTTTCTTCCTATGAATCTAGGTTTTTGCTTTTTAGTATTTCTACGAAATTAAGAACCATTTACATGTGAAGATTATAATTCTGAACAATTTTATATAGTTGCAATTATTTTTATTTTGTGGGAAACTCACCTTTATTTCGCCCTGTCCCTCTGCACAGCAGGCTTGTAGGTCTTTCAGGAGCAGCTGATATTTGGTAATTCTTTGCACTGGCTTGATCAAATACGCAGCTAGGGGATGCTCTAATTTCTTGCGACGTTGAACCCTGGGTAAAACAAATAAATTTAAACCTGTTGTACAACCTTGTAAAGAATTATCAATTGTCTAATGTTAATTGCTCTAAACTATGTTAGCATACAGAATAACAAAGTTTATTTGTTAACAGCGCCATCTGGTAGTAGATGCTTAAACTATTACATTGTTAATGTTTTGATGAAGTATGAATATACGTGTGATATAGATGGCAGGTCGGTTGCAATATTATATACGTTACATAGAGTTTTACATTATATTTGCAACATTAGTCTTGATATTTCTACGCAATATTTGTATAACAACGCAGATTCGTTCGATTAATTATTAAGGAAATACACTTATCAGTTATTTTGGTTTGGTTTTTGTTTGTTAGCAATCTTTTGATTACTATACAATAGATTTTACTGAGTTACTTAAAGTGTGTGTGCGTGTACGTGTCCGTGTGTGCATGTATGAGTGTGTGCGCGTCTATGCGACTGTGTGCGTATGTGTGATTGTGTGTGTGTGTGTGTGTGTGTGTGTGTGTGTGTGTGTGTGTGTGTG
>JADANM010005835.1:4668776-4749653 GCA_026213755.1 Eurema hecabe
GTGTGTGTGTGTGTGTGTGTGTGTGTGCGTGTGTGTGTGTGTGTATGCGTGTGTGCCTTTCTATGCAACTGTGTGCGTATGTATGTGTGTGTGTGTTTACATACCTCTCAAAGTAGTCTCCAGCGTGCTGCACGACCGCCGCGTTGCTATCGGGCTTGTTGCGGCAGTAGGACACGTACATGTCAAACTGGCGCGCCCAGGTCACGAAGCAATGGCCCACGTCCTCCGGCCACGCCTCGTACTTGTCCAGCTCGCGGAGGAAGATGCGCTCGTGGAACCGGTGGATCTCCTCTATGTTGCCGAATATTAGCTCCTCCTAGTTGGTGGAGTGTGGGGTTATTCGTGAATGCTTCTGTACTGTTTGTCTATATGTGAACTAATTTAAAATTTTGTTTAAGGCTTCATAACTTAAAGTTAATGTTCGAAACTAATAGACAAGTTTCTATGGGTAATTGGGTATATCAAAATAAAGTCGCAGAATACTTATATTGATAGTACTTGCTGTGTATTTTTTGTTGCCATATGTAATACATGTAATGCATACCTTGCCCTGCAGTGCAGTTGGCACTGAAGCTGGATCCGTGCGCATTTCACGCAAGTATCCAGTGATACACGTCTCGAGATCTTTAACGTAGGCTCGTTCCGTTTGAAGCAACTCCGCCATTATAAATCTGATAACAGAACAAATTATAAGTAAATTTAATATCTAGTATCAACTTTTTAATTTTCGCATGTTGTTTATGTGCTTGAAAAAAATATTTGTATCTAATTACAATGGTTTGCCGTTGGACGGTAAGTTTATTTATTTCAATAATTGTCTGTCTATCACGTGTCACATGTTGTTTACGGCCTTGGATCACGAGCTATGTGTAGTATGTTGTAAATACAGTTAGGTAGTAGGCATACTCTCGCGGACGATTATTTCATGCGTCCTCAGCAAGTCCGCCCTCCGAAAGGGTGCGCGATGGAACACCGGTGGATTTTTGTGGGTACAACCTTTCTGGCGAGTCCGACATAATCGTCTCCTTCTCCCCCCAGGGAAAACGCAATACCCGTATCAGGATTGACCCAGTGAAAAAAAAGTGTGTACTCACTCTTTCCTCCTGGCACTGCGACGCTTCTCGTCGCCCGCGGCGGGCGGTGGCGGCTCAGCGCGCGACTCGCCCTCGGACTGCGTGGACGCGAGCGACGGCGCCACGCCGGAGTCGCTCTCCGCCTCCGCCTCGCCGCCTTCCATAGATCCACTGAACTCCGCATATCTAAACGTTACATTATGGATATATGAATAAATTGAATCTGAAAACTAAATTCTTTCATAATTTTTATCTGAAATGAAAAATTCCTGTCTTTGCTGCTATTCATATCATTTTAAAATGTACGATATGTATGTTTGAATGTAGTTACCTGGCATCGACAGCGGCGACCCACTCCTTGATCTGCACAGCGTGGGGGTGTCCCTTCTCGACGAGCCCGTCGGCGAGCTGCGCCAGCAGGCGCACGCGCTCGCGGCTCTCGCGCGCCACGCCCGCCGCCGCCGCCGCGGCCGCCGCGCCGCACCGCTCCTGCGTCTCGCGGATCCATTCCACGGCTGCGCGCGCCGAACGCTCGAACAGCGCGAACTGCTGGCACTGCTCTAAGCGCTTCTTGCGCACCGTCCAGTGTTCCAGTACCTGTACAATTCAATGTTCAGTCATTTATTTGTTATAAAAAATACATTAACTCACCAACGATAACAGATACAATTTAATCAGAAAAATAAAAAAAATTATATTTTCAGCATCTATTTTAAATCAAAACATTGTTGTAAGGTATGTTAAAATTAATTCATCATACTGTTTGAAAGAACCATTAAACTTTTATGTAAGCACTTTTAGCTAAATTATTTAATTATTTATAGTTACAAAAAAAATCTATACGATCCTCCCAATGAATAATTCATTTGTTTTGAAAATTTGGAAAAGTAAAATTTTAGCCTTTTATTCAGATTTACAAAAAAAAAATACAAAAAAAACAAATTACAAAAAATTAAGATTCACTCATGAATTTGGTTTTTCTTTAAGATTTTATAATATATTATTATAATTATTATAAAATTTTAAAGAAAACCGCCAATTTCACTCAAACACCACAAATTGAACCAGAGTACAAAATTCATATAAAAATAAACAAAGATAAAATAATTACCGGTTGTATTAAAATCATAGCAAGAGTTTTCAACATCTAGCGCGCCCGAACAGTTTGAACACCAACCATTATCTACTTTGACGAGGCCTAACTGATACCATCGCAAAGTAACAAAAGCTTTATTGTATAGCGAACCGTAACAGCAATGACACTGACAATGACACGCGATTACATATACTAAACAGATTTATTTCCAAACACGTAACAGTGTGTCACACGAAAGGTATTAAAAGAAATACAAACGGATGGTCGATAAATGCAACCGCGTCCGATCGCGATCCAATTGCAAAGTTATTTGTTTGTTTTAAGACCACAATCAAATCGCTTGCAACGAATAACATAGTTGTATTAACAATTATTTTATAGGAACCCGGAAAACAATAGTGCGATAGCGATAAAAATAGAATTAATTGCATTAGGACGGAGCCAGGCAGTCTAGCCTACAACGCTAGACTAGGGTTTATATCTATGTTTAACCGCAAATAGTCATTTAGTTAACGGCATATGCAATACATATTATACTAGCAATGTTCATTACTTATATATTGTATAAATAAACAACGAAATTTAATATCATAAGTATGTAAGTGTAAAGACAGCAAATGAAAATGAAAACAATATCGTTACAGTAGTCGACACCACAAAGCAATCACTGAAGAAAATTTCAAGGAACTTCTTTTTCGGCGTGTCACTCTTGACGTGTGACTGAGTGGTCGTGGTCATCAAATGACACTGTCTCGTGGCTTGCTAAAGTATGCGCTGGCATTCTTAGCTCGTGGAACTTACATACGTATATATTGAACGCTTTACTTAAGCAGTATTGTTTAACGCTTACGATCAAGCACGATCGTGATCAAATAGCTACTTATTAATGATAAAAAAGGCTCACCTTATTCTCCTGCGCCAGCAGCGTGTCCAGTATAGCGCGGGTTTGCTCGTGGTGCGCCTTGCTGGCCGCGGCGGTCTGGCCGTGCACTTGGGCGGAGCGCGCCGCGTACTTGAGGAACGTCTCAGCGGTGCGTCGGGCGAGCGTGCACGCCTTCAGGAACGCCTCCTTTTGCTCGCCGTGCTTCACTATTAATGCGGCCACCTGGTATTCAATATACTATGAATGAAATATATAAGAACCACTATTGATTATTCGAATAATATTAGGTCAATATTGAGGCCAACAATAAATATGAGGCTACAGAAAATAATTTTAAATTATATAAAAATTACACATACTTGAGCTGCCTTGTCCAAGTTCTGCGCTTGTGTTTGCGCGTCGTCAGAATTGGGGGTGGTAGTCGAGATAACGGCCCCGGATCCGCACCAATCTTCATCTCTTCTATATTCACGTTCGAGCGAGTCCAACACGGAGCACACTTGTTCCGCGGTCTTGTAGAAGTTCAGCGACGCAGTTACGAGCTTGTGACGCTCCTCGGCACAAGTAACGAGACGTTGCCATCTCTCCGTCACCTCTTCGGATATCTCTCTGTAATAAACGGAATATTACTTATAATATAAATTGCATTTGAAGTACATATAGAGACTAGCAGTCCGTCCCGAGGCCCGACTTTGCACGGATATTATATGACAACGATTAACAGATAAATAATAGCAATTATTATATGTTTGATTCCTAAACGCACGTCATTTACCGACGGGATAAGCATTAAGAGTTTCACAGCTACAAAACATAAAAAATGATGACAATTTCGTATACAAAAATTCACTTATTAGTTGAAATAGGAAATAACTTTTTGAAGATAATTTATATATCTGTCGTGTAGTTTTGAAGCCTATACAATTCAATCAAACAATCAAATCTTATAGATAAAATTACCTTATAGTATGCGGATCGTAATGATTGGCAGCGCGTAGAGCGTCGGCCCTGTATTTGACCTGCACAGCGCTCGCGTGGGTCTTCTCAACTGCGACTTGGAACTGATCATGTTCCCGTTTCAACTGCTCAGCCTCAGGCAGCGTGCCCGGTATGGAGAAGGACGCGGCCAACATCGCTTCGCCATTGCGTATCCAGCTGACGACTTGAGCTGCGTCCTTTTGGAATTGTCCTATAATTTTTAAATATTATTAAGTTTATGTGCTTTTTAATATTCATAATTATTTAAAATTCCATAACATATTCCGTCTCGAAACTGTACTTATAAGACGGCCGTGTCCGTGGCTGTGGTCTTGCGGATTCGCCTACATAAAATTGAATCGCTGTTTTTTTAGATATTATATTTGTATCTCTTGAGAAATGATACTTTTCAAATAGATCATGTAGTTTATACACGTTTGTTATTCTTCAAGAAAAAAACTACTAATTATTGGCTAAACTTTAACTTGCAAGTAAATTTTGCTTGTTCTATTAGTATTGTCATTGGTGACATCAATTATAATTACTATAAGGCCGCCGATTACATATGCACAGTTTCTTGCAATGTTAGTAGTTGTTTGTACATGTGATCAACAATAAGTATAGTATGGTATACTGACCGAGTTGTACGCATTGTTCGAATCTGGCGCGGCGTTCCTCAGCCAGCTCCTCGAGATCAAGCTGTCGATCGTGCAGGAACTCGAGCAGCAGCTGCACGCGCGCCTGCGCGTCCAGCGGCGCGCCCTCCGAGCTGTCCGAGCTGGACGCCATCACGTCTGACGCCTCCGCGATAGCCGCAGCTAACTCCTGTCCTTGTTGCACTACCTGATATTGGTATTAGATAGAGAGGGAGAACGTTATACATTTGTATAGAGTTTGAAATTGTACTGAAAAGGGTGGTGCGAATTCAAAGCACGATTTCTTCCAATGCATTTTTCTCTTAACTCAAGAAGATAACCTTCTAGCCCCACTGTACTTTGTTTTTTGAACGTCCTTATAACATTTATTTTTTAATGTTACAATTATGTTTAAAAATAATGTAACAGAAGTGGTTTAATGTATTTTATATTTTCAGATATCCCCTTATCTTTTTAAAAACTTTGACGAACGTAATGTTACAGTCCAGCAAGAATATTAATTATCAAATACAACATTTAAACAGTCAAAGTCCAACCCTTGCACTAGGCAAACCCCGTCTTGCGTTGTATTTGGGGTATTTAACATAAGTTAGTTAACAGTTGATGAACAACAAGAGCTCGTATTACCTGGAAGGTAGCATGTTGCATCCTAGCTACGCTCTCGTTGTGCGCCGCCAGCGCTTGCTCGGCTTGCTGCGGATCGCGCGGCGGCTCACTGCGTTGCAACTCGTCACCCCACAGCTCGAGACGGGACGACACCTATACATTTCATTAGTTACGTTACATCAGCCATTTCTACATAACGCTTCAAGAAGAGAGCATACGTCATATTAAAAGGCCAGCAATCCACTCCAGAGCTGACAAGCTCAACGAGTGTTCATAAGCTGCGACGACCACTTTCCATCAGGTGGCACGCCTGAATGTTTGCCTCCTATGTATATATAATAAACTAATTACTAGGGTTAAAGTATCAATATTAACTAGTAGTAAAGAATATATTTGTGCGAACGATATTGTTTAGGTGTGATTTGGTATTTCATAATTTTAATGGAAAATAAGCACAACTTAATACATCCTTGAAACAATTCTAGAAATTATATGCACTTAGATGCAATTTAGCAATCGACAGTGCAAGAAACGGGTTCTCTAGCAAAATTTACGATACTCATAATTACAACTACACTTTTAGACAAGTCATGTTTTTGTCTGACACGATTTTCCCGTTTCCTCCGCTGAAGGTCATAAAATGAACGCTGCGATTTATTTGATTGATTCATTGCTATGAAAATTTGTTATTATTATTATTATATAACGTAAACTTTATCAAGACAATTCACCATATCACAACTCAGCGATTAATTATTTATTTTTATTATGAATACTTTTCTAACAATGGAACCTTTATCGGTTTTATGATTTAATATCGTCAAGAGGACCTATTGTATAAAGCATTCAAACCAGAACAAAAGTATACGCCGCGCCGATAGTACTGGTTTTTGCTATGCATGTGTGATATTGAGAAGAATCAATTTGGATGTGAAGTACGAACTTATTTTTATTTCGTAATTGTTTAAAGTGTAATGTAGTGTGCAGTATAAGCAGTTGTTTTATATTTGTTATACCTCTAGTGCATCTCTTTCGAAATGTCTCAATTGCAGGGTGAGCTCAAGTCGCCTCTCGCGGTCTGACCACAGCTCCTCGAGTGCACTCCGTGTTCCGCGCAAACGCTCCAAAGTAGTTTCTACGGCGGACGTGCTCGCTGTATCCGAATCCCCCGAGGATCTGAAAATACATTTATTATGAGCCTTTTATTTATTATATATTTATATACATTTATATTTAAAAAAGGTTTTGTATTTTAAAAATTTTTGAAAGTACATATTTCCAATACCAACCTCCATCTTAAACATCGTACGGGTGATTTGTGCCTGTGGGAACGGCGGTGATATTTGAGCATTTTTTTACACTAAAATGTTCATTTCACCGACTGCCGTGATCGTTGATTGCGCACAAGAGTTCGTTTATCGGAAAAAAGAATCTAAGAATAAATAGAATCACGTGTACTTCAGAAGTTGATTAACAATTACACACGTATGGTGATTATTATTACGAGACTGACGGTGACCTACAAGTGTTAGCGCCTACTGTTATGTTACGGTTGGTTAGCGAATCTCTTACGCCGGGCCACTTCCGAGCGACTGCTCGGTGCTCTGAGCTAGCTGGTCCGTCAGATTTAAATCATAACACTATTGTTTTTAAGCGGTGCTTGTATTGATAAATATATTGCATCATCCTTACATCAATATTGGTCGTGTTGTTAAATAATATTAAAATAAACATTGAATTGGCAATGATTAAACGAAATTGTATCTTTCATTTAGATACCTACAAAAAAGGCCGCTTTTTATAGTGTTGTATTAAGTTTGAAAAACATTACATGAGTCCGACGACGAATTACCGACATCAAGGGAAATATAGTGTTATACATAATAGACAATGTGAAATACTCATTACGTATTTATTGTGAGCTAGAAATCGAGTTATGTATTTGTCAATGTTTACCTAAAACCGGATAGACCTGAAATACTCTGCCATTGTTATTTGTACCCATGCAGTAATTACACTGGTTTAATTTTTATGGTTAACTACAATTATAGCCGTGATCTTTTGCGTAATGCTAACGGTACAATATATTTAAATAACAGTACTCATTTCGATGGAATTATGCTTCCCATATCATTACACTGATTTACTTTAGAACTACACGAGTACTTTAATCACACGTCTTAGAAAAAGTGGTTTTAAGTTTATTAAGTTTTAAGATGAAAGCTTTGTGAAAGCATCCTGTGTTATAATACACAAGCGCGACGGTGCGGTACAGACGTGAGGTTTCGTGTTTAGATGAATATTCCGTGAGGACGTTTTCTACTGTCGCCAGAGCGCGGCATTCCTCACGCGTCGGCGACCAATCGGAACCAGAGATATTCATTGTACCCTGAGAACTAACTGCGCGGCTAACTTTACACTTGCAATTACCGAGAACTATATTGATATTCGCGTTGTGTCTGAAACCAGTATCGATTCAAAGTAACAAAAGGCACTTATCACTTTTTAAGATCCACCGCGACAATATTGACATCAAAGTGATGACAGAAGTCTAGAGCGGTGAGAGTTCATTGGAAAGAACAAAATAAAGGGCGGAAGAAGGGAGTTTCGGGATCTTTTTAGTAAAGTCATGTCATCAAATATCAAACACACACGCTTCGATCGTAATTTAACCAAAATATATTACACAATCTAATTATTTTTGCTCTTTTTTAATACTATCATCATGAGATAGATTGTTACCAAACCGTTTTCATTTCAGAGTTCAAAATATGTCAACTAAAAGATACTTTGTATATCTAAAAATAGACTACTACTAGTGATAATTTCACTGTCGCATGTTGCATTCTAGGCGCAGTCGTAACAGCAACCGACAAAGACGTCCGTTGTTCTATAGGCGAACCCATCGAATCTGTTGATAACGAAGTCGAGAGTCTCGAGATGAAATTCAACGCCGATGTGTCGTCAGGGATATGTTTTACGGCCGCATATTAAACATTAAACAGTATTCTTTTACATACTATTATATTACGAGACAGCTCTTTAATTTTATTATCCTCAACGACCTACTGAAAAGGGACAAAATATATATACCTAGTTTAATAAAACATAACTGTTCCATCGATAGGCGATAAATAAGACGTTAACGTTCCATCAATGATGATACTATAGCCTTTTAAAGCGTGGTTGGGTGCATGCGGGAAACGTTAAAAGTATATATTAACAGTGCGTTAAACTTTATGAGTATTCAGCTCGTAAATATTCCGCTTGTAGCGCGCAGTAGTCCTCGAGGAAGGGATACTAAAACAATTAGGGCTCAGTTATAGTTCATGGTACGATAAAAGTAATACGTTTTATAGCGATGTTTATACAAGTCAACTGGCGCCTTTTCTGTAAAAGAATACGTTGCAATTACTGCAGTATCAACTTTTAAAATATGTCACGTCATTTTTAGATCAAATTGCGATTATGTATCAGAATATGAAAGGCGTAATTAATGCAAAAGAGCAAATAAAAGATTAAATAATAACACAATAATTGTTCTTTTGCGAATAAACCTAGAAAGTGTCTGCTGAAGGGTCATAATGTGCATAGATAAATTCTCATCGTACAGGGCACGAACCAGTAGAGAAAGTGATACTGCAGCGAGGCAAGCGTCGAATATAAATACTATTACATATTTACAATTCTAAACAATAATACTAATTCGTTTTACGTAAATAAACCTAAATATTACATCACCTGTGTTTTTTGGTTTAATTCGCGTTGAACCCGTACATGCTTTTTTCTTCGATTCCAACCAGATTTCTTTTATTCGAAGATCTTACGATAACTGTACTTTAATTTAATCAATCGCTAATGCTTATTAATATGAATGAATAATGCGCTAAGAAGACAAATTTGTTTGTGAAATTCTGACATATCACATACCATATACACTAGAAAACTTTTCCTCCCGGCATTGCCACGGGAACGGAAACTAACTAAAAAAAGGCTGAGCGCGACAAGTAATAAATACTCTACGGCTAGAAAATATTATTGAATGAGCTTCTGTAATACACAGGGGCAAATCTTATCGTAACGGATACACAGAACCGGCGTCAGCATTGTGTGTGCTGACACAGCGCCGCTAAACTTTTACAAACATACTTTTCGATTATGTCGACTCGAACTATGCTTCTTATATTAATACCTTACCTCCTTCCTTATCTATATATATAAAAGAAAGTCGTGTTAGTTACACCATTTATAACTCGATAACGGCTCAACTGATTTGGCTGAAAATTGGTGGGATGTAGCTTAGAACCAGGAGAAGGACATAGGATACTTTTTATCCAGTTTCCAGGGGAATAATTTTTTTATGAAAGCAAACGCGGACGGAGTCGCGGGCAACAGCTAGTATAGTATAAAACAAAGTAGCTCTTTTCTGTCCG
Source organism: Eurema hecabe (assembly GCA_026213755.1). Lineage (NCBI taxonomy): Eukaryota > Metazoa > Arthropoda > Insecta > Lepidoptera > Pieridae > Terias > Terias hecabe. Next base: position 4,678,502 of record JADANM010005835.1, read on the forward strand.
TTCCTTTCAATGCTTAAATTGTTAAAGCTACGCAACCAATTTTCATGCAGTTTTTTAATCAGATAGAGTGATTCAGGAGGAAGGTTTATGAATATAATATATGCATAGGTGCGAGTAAATCCGCGTGGGGCAGCTAGTTTATAATATAAAAATAAAATGTACCTATTGCTATGTGAGTAACCAATTTCGATAATTATTTTTTTAGCATTATTCTTGAAGTATGTGGATTGTTCTTAAGCAGAGAAAAAAGAGTAGGTGTGGAGTATTACAGGGCATTACAGGCAGGATAGGTACAGACTGAACGACGTGGCGTCTGACCAGCTGGTATATAAATCAAATAAGTGTAATAGTCGAGATTTTGACTCATTCAATAAGGTGCGCAGTTATGTACCTACTGAGTATTTAGTATAATTAACAAACTCGTTCTGAAGGCTGCTACCATATAAATAATTGAGAAGTGCCATAGAAACTCGTGTATCAACGACACTCTCACTCAGGCGAGTTTGTATACTATACGAGTACAAGAGAGAAAATTTATTTGTAATTCTTTAAAAAGTAAAACTAAATTTTAAAAACCAATATAAAAAATAATTATTATAAAACAATGAAATATTCCGCAATCTGGTTGTCTTTATATATGTTGAGCCATATGCAATGATTCTGTATGTTTTTAACTAATAAATCTATTCAAGAGAAAGCTTTATTTGTATATAATAATAGATGTACAATACGTGCGAGAGAGTTAGTTAGTAATGTAGAAAAAGATTAGCCCTATACTATTTAATATTCTCGATTTAGTTATCATGTCCGTAAGAAATTGTTGTTTAACGAAACGCTTGACTGGACAGGCTTAACGGGGCAGACAGGTCAGTCATAAAATCTACATGACCGCTGCCTCTATTTAGCTATTAAGTTTAATAACAACCTTGTTTATTTTTATAACTTAGAAATATACATCTCGTAGTGGATGTATGCGTTTTCCTATTTAATAAGTGGTATAATAATGCAATGATGTATATCCGTACAAATATAGACCAGTAATTGCGAAAGTAACTCCATCTGAAAGTCTTTAACGCCCAAATAACTAATGAAATAAAGACGCGATTTTGATTAAAATTCGTTACAGACAAAATCTAGAGGTTTAGAAATGACAGGCCGCCTTTTATCACCTTATAAAAGTTTGTATGGGGACTTTTTCATAATCGTTAATTTGCAGATAGGTTTAATTCGGGTGAAGTTGAAATAAAGTATTATTCAAGCGAAACACTTACTGGACAGCTTAAAATATGCCCCAAACAATTAATAATGACATGTAAATATTCCATTTGCAGTGAATGCGATAATATTGACAACAACTTCTAAAAACAAGGAACACGTAAGAAAATGACACGCCACATTGTAGAAATAGACACAGTCGCGTTTCTTGTCGATTTCACCTTATAAATTAAATTCTAATAACGTAAACTTATTGCATCTTCTTTCATAAAGTCAAAATATGGTGAGGACAGTTTCCTTTGAGGTTAAAAGTTTTAAAGATTTCAAAATTAGCAACTTCCGTCGAGTTCTGAGACACGTTCAATATAGGAAAGAGTGAAGTGACGTTATTAAAAGTTGAAGGGAGCGTATAGGGTCGCTTAAAATGTTAAATTATGCAGGGTTGGCAGAGAACTGAGGACTCTTCACTTAGAAAGCTAAGTACCTACAGGGCACCCAGGTCCTGAACGAGTATATTAATTCAATAATTACAAACTACCTACAACAAGGTACAGGGAACATTTGATATAATATATGTTTATATAAATATAGACGTTTGAATAAAATTCAATGCTAAATTAAGAAATTTTACGAACGATTACCCATTTACACGCCTGAGTATTAAGTAACCGAATTTAACACGAGACGTCTTTGAGAAACACCGTGAATAAATGAAACAACATTATGTAAGCACTGGCTTCGTTTGATGGTAAATTAATTGTTTGATCAGCAATTATAACCAGAAAAGTGACTAGACTTGTCCTATAGGTCCATATAGCTCTTGATTCTCGATACCGAAATATATGACGACGTAAAATATGTGACATATTTCTTCTATTGGATTATGCTCAGTTCAAAGCTTGATTGTTTTTCTTTTTGATACAATTGATGAATATAAAACTTAAGTGTTCCTGACACACACAGGTTAATACTTAATTCTATAGCGACTCCATTTTTCTGTATATAGACATATGGACGTATATTTATAAAAGTAATTGCAATGGGAAGAGCGTCCCCCTAAAGGGGGCTCTGTAGACTCCCGCCAAATCCGTCTGTCCTTAACCGTAGAAGCGAGCCGGAAACAACGATTGTAAGGCAATTTAAACCATTTGCAATCCATCTACCATTGTTGTCGACTTCCCGACAACTGTGCACCTATTTCTCATGTAATCATCGTACGACGACAATCTTTATAATTGTGTAATGTCACTTCTGGTCCCCGTTTGGTTTGATCAGATTTATCCTTTTTTATGCTATAGCTGGTAATTAAGCAGGGGGTTCGATGGTAACGACCACTTCTGCGTTTGGACCGCCTTAACTGAGCGATTATCGCTCTGGACTGAAGTGTCTCGAATGCGTTTCTGCTCTAAAACAAATTTGGGGAAAAGCAAAGGATATATGATATAGGGAATTAAAGGATAAATGACGTAGAAAGGAAGTACGGTTTTCTATGATATAAGGAACAAATTTTAACATGACATATTATATCAAATTAGCGTCTGTCAATTCAAATAAGTAAACTAATAAATCGCAAAAATAAATATTAAAATGAATTTTTTCTGTAATAATTAAAGTAAATGCTAAAAGACAGATTTATCAATATATAATATACATTACATTTCCTCCGAACTCGTGGTCACTTTTGACTTCAATAATAGTAAATAAAACCTAATTATTAGGTAAGGTATATTAGATATATCCCGCAAAGCTGCAGCCGGTATTTGATATTTTTAATACACAATGCATAGAAAACGCTAGAATGTTGAATCGAAAACGAAAGAATAAAAAGCTGAGCTGGGCTTCCATTATTACAATAAGCGTCCCGTCCCGAGGGAGAGCAATGTAGCAAGAACAGACTTTCGCATTGCAAATATTGACCAAGACTAGCCGAGAGGGGTTCAATGGAAGCGATATTGAAGACCTATGATAGACAGTTGAAATATTGATGCATTTTAAATATTCAAACATAACAAAGATTACTAAATCTTTAGTCTGCGGTCATAAAAGAATTATTTATATTGCGTTACATACTAGCGACATTAACGTTGCTATTAAAAATTTTACGTCACAGCAAGGTTACACGTGACAGAATATTGTTGAAGACATCGGTAAAATTAACTATAGCATTTTAATGTTATTTTATAATTTGTTGGCATCTATAAGAAGCGTATCATTTTATGCCCAAAACCCTCGTTATAATTATGTGTCGATGTTTTGGGGTGCCCGTCGGCGGAAATTCAATCATACCTACAGTAGTATATTATCGGAGGGGTCCTTTCCCTAATCTCTATTGAAGGTCGAAGTTTCTTTTGTTGATTTTTTTTTCTATTCACGGCTATAAATACAACAATTTTATTTACTGTGACGATACAACTTTTTAGTATAAACAAAATCACGTACGTTTATTTTCACTGGCGAAAATATAATGAAATAGAAAAAATTCCGTATTAAAATAACATTAACTTTTTTATCCAAGAAATTTATAAATAACGATCAAAATTTTTAAACTTGGCACATATCACCATACGTATAGAATCGTGTGTCAATGGCACGTTGTATTGAGTAGATAAAAAAAAATATTCACAATCGAAATTCGAACGTCGAATGGGCGCGAAACCGAAAACTCGAACGCGTTCCGTATCGCGAGTGGACGTCGCTCCGCGCTGTTTCCCGGCAGCAAACTGCGCGAGATACGCAGCCCGCCGTGCGGTGGCTAACGTATAACGTCTCGCCGATCTCACAAGAATAATAGAAAGAAAATTAACTACGTTCCTACGTTCATGGACAATCGACTTCAACTTTTATGTGGTAAATTTGGTAGTCATGTTCCTGTTTATTAGGTATAGCTAGTACCTAAACGTTTTTTATAATGAGGAAACTGTACCTTTACCATTTTAAAACGCTAGCGGAGACCGATACACTTATTTTATAAGCAACATTCAAAACCAAAAATCCTATAAAGAAACAAGGACAGGTGAAAACAAATAGAAGAACCTCAACCTCTATTTAAAACCAAGACTGTTTTTTTTAAATAAAAAAAAATAAAGACGTTAGCATTGTAGAGTCCCATAACAATAACATAACGATTAGGTAATAAGAGAAACCGACTGTAATATTATGTCGGCAGACGCATCTATGTTGATGTATGAGCCGAGGGGAAGCGTGGCATGGGACTCCGCACTTCACGACGCACTCGAGTACTGTATTTTGAGTGTCTCAACCAGTTGCTACCAGCTAATGAATGTTACATGTACTTGGAAACTTTATTCCGACGTTAATGAACAGTAGTTGTAGTGGTTTTTTTAATTAAATTAATTGATAATATAATTATTTTTCATAATAATTAAAAAGCATTGCCCAACCAAATTTTCTTTACAAAATCTCTCTATCGTTGATAATATTTTTATAACATTTAAACATACGAAATCATAAGTTCACGGTAAGCATCGTTCCATATTATGACTCGTAAGTAATCGTATAATCGCAAAGCGAAGTAGGTACACATATTTATTTATGAATAGGTATTTACATTTCTTTTTTAATCAACAATATTAGCTCGAATCCAATCGCATTCCAATTTCTCGTGTTCTTTCATTCAAGTATAAAAGGTTTTCAAAAAGCATTGTTTACGATAAACACAATAAATCGCGCGCTCTACGCGAACCTCACTAATAGAACGATATAATAGCGCGTTTGATTTGTTGAAGGGCAAAACAATTGAAGTCCGTATTTAAAATACCATAATGATGTATTAGAAATTCTTCCATATCAATCATTTACTAACATACGTATGTTCAGTCTATAAGTGATCGAGTACAATATGGCGTATTTATTGTAAGGTAATTTATATTCACTTCTTGGCGAGGTTTCGTGAATATCAACAATGAACTATCGACGATTTTTTACGTTTGTTATAAGGAACACAACTGTTACAAGTGTCACTTTTCAGTAAAAATTAATTGCTTTTTTTAAAATCTGAAGACACATCTGAAACATTAAACTCTACGTGCCACAGATGCAATTAATGTGTCGTAATTTATATGATAGGCAGTTATTGTTTCATTCACGCACGCAATTACAGCAGTTTTACATGACAAATAGAAAGGAAAGTATCGTTTCGGCGATGTTTTGCACCGCATTGTGGATGCTATATGTGTAAGTAGGCGGCGTGACTCGATTGCTAAGGTATAAAATACTATATTGCGCAATCTGTGTGTAAACAGTATTCGTTACTACGTTATGTACTCGATATCAGTTAAATTCTATGCAATAATAACTATTGGCAAACAATACGCTACGCATATATCGTATTATTATATTTCAACGTTCACTTGACCAATTATTTTTAAACATTGCCTCTGGTCGATTGACTAACTGAAATATAAACAGGGCTTTTTATTTAAACATCTCACAATAGCTAAACCGGCTTGAACTAGTATCGAAGCTAAATATAAACTAATAAAATCGTAGCTTACTACATAAGGGAAGATATTCCAAGTTATCCTAAAGGAGGTTGGCGCCAGTGTTACCACATGCATTTTTCCTGTTACGGTAAATGAAGACACGCAAAGGACTGAATCACTTTTCTACTAATGCTCGGGTCGGTTAAAGGCGATTCCATGAAAATTACAACACGAAAACAAAAAAAAACTGTTTGTTTATTACCTCCAATTTTTCATTCTAACTATCTCTCCATATTATGAATTCAAGACAAATAATGGTTTCAAAACTACTTAATATAGGTAATTTTTTTATTACTTTTTGAATTTTAATATGCATAGATAATAATAGTAGGAGTAAATTACTTTGAACTTTCTTTTACTTAACTTTTTCATAGGTAAAATATTATTATTTATACAAGCGATACGCGCAGTGAAATCAAGACGTAGATTACCGGATCCTCAAGAAGCTGTTAGAGACCTGATTAATAACTTCTCCAAATGAAACATCAAGTTTTTCATCCGTTGAGTAAGCTCTGCGAACGCGCCGGAACGTGACGAGTTCCCTCGCCTTATATGGGTATGGCCCTTTTTACGATACGGCGACCACTATACGAAATCTATAGGTACGTAATAAAACACGTAAATTGAACATAATTACGTTTTGCAAACGTCGAACGTTGTTTTAGTTAATTATAATATGCAACATCAAATGCCTATTTCGAAATATCAGCATTCGCACGCCTCTACAATTTTCTTTAAATAGTGAATTATACATGCAAATCAAATATGCTAGTGAAATAATAAAACGCAAATTCACATAGAAAGCATAATCCAAATTTAACAATGTATCATCGAAATGCGTGAATAAATATTGGAACAGCGATGATCGCGTGTACCGATACATTTTCAGTGAAAACCGAGCGGCGCATCTGCTATGTGGACTTAGAAATTGGGTCGCATTCCATTGTGTAATGTCCCGTGGGGAATGACAACACAGCTATTGTTTGCACTTCAATACATCATATTATTCTATATTTAAATTACGGCATTGACTTACGCCGCCAATTAAAAAAAAAAATACTCTACTTGATAAAGCTTCGTCAAAGAAGGTATCGTTTTGTTTTTTAACTAAAGTAATAAATTCAATGTTACCTACTTTATTATTGTTTTATGATCTATATTTCTTAGCATTCATTGCACATTAAATAATTTTATTTGTTTAACTTATAGTCAAACCATCATCTTAGTACTATATTTTATGAATTTAAATATATTATTTTGAGTTTACTCTACGTGCTTTAATTCACTTTGAAACGATAGAGATAATAAAGTAATGGTTGATGTTAGATAGGAGTTATATGATATTCTCATTCTTGTTTTAGCTGCCTCCAACTTCTATGTAGTGTGAGTACGTTTATATGAAGCTAACCAAAAAATTAAAATATATTACGATTTTACTTTGGATAAAGAATGAAGTAATTTAGAAATTCCACTAAGTAACAGAAAAGCTGGATACGCGATAGTCCCTTCTGAGGCCCATACGTAATACAAATTAAAAAAATACAAATACAAGTAATAATTTTAAAAACCGCGTAAATATTCTTAGACTTTACCGCTGCCATTAATTCATTGACAGACGTCAAGGTGAAACTAATATACTCAAAAGTAAATAGTACCAGATTTTTAATACTTCTGTTAATACCTCCCATGTATGTATGATCATAATTTTAAATGATAATTCCAATCTGTGATACCATGATTTAGTTGCAAGAGTATACCGGAACGGTAGAATACCGAGATAAGGTCAGTTTAAACCAGACCTAACCTCTTGTTTTTTCTCTCTTTGAATGCAGGAAGGTGAGAATTTTCCTAAATTAAAAAAATGGTCCTATCAGTACTCTTATTATGCACACAATATCGTGTGTGAAAGCTACATACCTATATAAGATGAATGCGCAACGCAAGCTGTTTATCAAATTAGTATGACAGTTCTATTTCTAATGGTCATCGGCGTCTATTTTCACATGAATGCTAAATCAAGATAAGAAAGTATTACTGTAGTAGTTATTTCTTTCCATGCGCCATTTGACTTGATAATCATTGAGAGCCACCCGACCCTGACTGTCAGTAAGAAAGTTCATCACAGGTTGTACCACCTTGATAGCTGGCACAGTCTACCACAGCGCGCTTTAAAATAAACTTTACTATGCACCAACACCTTGAAATCCACTCTTTCATGCGGAATTTGCGATGCATTACGACTGGGTTTTGAAGCACCCCAAGAGAGCATTTTCTAAAATGCCGGCAACCCACTCTCGATCTATCAAACTCCGCGAGTGTTGGAGGTCGGCGATGCTGCTCGTTGGCTACATGTGATAAATAGCTGTTGCCCGCGACTCCGTCCGCGTGGACTTTCTTCATATAAACTTTGATCCCCCCTCCCCTTCACAACCCTTTTGTCCAGTTACAAAGTAGCCTATGTCTTTTCTCAGGCTCTAGACCTAATTTCATTACAATCGGTTTGGCCTACTAAGTTTTGGGGTTACTTTGGCTTTCGCATTAATAATATAAGCAGTGATATAAAAAAACAGCACAAAGTAAGTGTATCTGACCGTAGGTCCTGTAGCAGCGCGTCGCCCTGCGCGATGGTGGCGGCGCACGCGTCGAGGCTGGCGGCGCGGTGCTGCGCGCACTGCTCGAGCGCGCGCCGCGCCGCCTCCGGGCTGTCGTCCGCCGGGCACACGCCGCCCCCGCCGCGCAGCGTCTCCAGCCATTGCACCAGCTACACAACAATACATTCATAATAACAAATACAGTATACTAAATACTACATTTAAGTTTAATAGAAGACTTATTTATTCCCGCTATATGAAGGATTTCTTTTTAAACATTTGAATAATACATTATCTAGTAAATACTTAATCAAAATATAAATCTTGAAAGAGTACATTTTAAATTTCTTTAAGCCATTCCATATCTACATCTACTACTTAATTAAAACCAACATCGTAGTAACAATTTAAGCATAAAAAACTAAGCTACAGCTTAGTTACTGAGGTTTCATATTATTAATTTTTTAAACATCCTTTTAAATACTATAATATACAATATTATTATCTTAATGCACTTGACGTAGCCCCAAATATCGATAAGAGAAAAAAAATCAATCGCATGTTATGTACCTCCTTCTCGTGCGTATAGAGCAGCACAGCGAGGTCGAGCCGTCGTCGCCTGCGGTCGACGCGCGCCGCGAACGCCGCCACGTGCGCCTCGAGCTCCCTCGCCACGCCCAGCACCTCCTCCGGGTCGCACTCCCCCGACCGCGCCAGCTCCTCCGCCGCCGACAGCAGCTTCTCCGCGTTCGTGTACGTGTTCTACGGCAATTGTTACAGTTTTAACTACAAATCACATGTTATATTTTGAAAAAAAAAAAGTTTTTCTAAAGTAATAAAGTCTAAGCCTTTAAGCCGTACTTATTGAATATTTTAGGTTTATAACAAATAAATAAATTTGTTATATACTCACTTGTGCTACATTTTCAAAATGTTCATGAGATTTCTGATAAACTCTCGCTTTATGTAGATTCCTACCAATTCCAGTATTTTTCTGTAGAAAGACTTCGCCATGATTTGTAAGCCAGTCAAGAACCTGTAAAAGATAAACTAATATAAGAAAATTACGTCCAAATAACATACTAAAATAAAGAAAAATCTTTAAGATGCTATCTTTGATATGTAATCTTATGAAAAACAATTTCTTTTAAATTATTTACGATATATTACTACTCGAGTTACTCGTACCTGTCTACAATCCTCCTTATATAGGAGCAAAGCGAGTCGCTGGTGCAATTTAAGTCTGGCCTGATGGTACCGCGCTTCCAATGCTCTATGATGGCCCAGTATCTGATGTATGACGGCGAGGACGTGGTTAGCGCCGGAACTGTAGTCCGCAGCGGGGTCGCCGCCGCTGCTCACCGCTGAACTCACCGAACCTTCTTTCTGCTTAAAAAAATTTTCTTAACTGTAGTATCAAATATATATTACGCTAACTATAATGTATATGGATATATTTTTGTCATATATTGCAATTGAGGAATTGATTACTAATGTGTGTCAATAATTATAAATTACCATATCTGCAGGATCTGTCTGATGGCAAACTTGAACTAGATGGTCAAGTTGATACAACAGCTTTTTACTTGTCGAGTGCACCTAAAACAAAAAAATTGTATGTGAATATATGAGCTATTTAAAAACTCATGATGATGAAGATATTTATTTGTATGTGTAGCTTCATCACTATGAAATCATGTTTCAAATTAGTTTCACTCAACAGAACTTTATAAGACAAAACATAATATGTAAACTCTACATAAACCTGAAGCTCTACTCCGAATGCAACAGTCGTCGATATCGAAGTTTTGATACCGCTTACCGTGATATGTAGTTTGAACTACCCTTACAAAAAATCAAATCGAACATCAGTTTATTTTATTGTTGTTCAAAGATAGAAAAAAAATTTCGAGGTCACTCAAAAACTGTATGCGTTCTACTAGAGCTACTGTTTGCTGTCGTCACATCTAGCGGTCGCCGGCGCTAGGCGGGCTCTCGGAAGCTTGCCTTGTGCGTCCTCTCGACCCTCTCGAAGGAACACCGGCGGTTTTGAGTCGGTTAAGTGTACGTGTGTATAGGTCGCGTCATTTAAGTTTAGCGCTGGACGAGAATAGCTGCGCATCGGTAGAAACGCGCTCGTAATTGACGTATTGGTGCGAGAAAGAACACGACTGGGATAACCAATCAACATTCGCGCACCCGACGATCACGCGCCCCGCGCGCCGCGCCGTTACCTCGATACCTTATTTTTGACTTCTGCGCAGGTTTCGTTCAGCGCTAAAGATTGACGCGTACTATACCTCGGTGTAGGCCTGGCACATGTGCTCGTAGAGCTGGCGGTGGCGCTGCGCGTGCTGCTCGAGCGCGCGCGGGTCGCCGCACGGCGCGGCGCCCTGCCCCGTCGCGACCTGCAGCGCGACCGCGCACTGCGCGCCCCACCCGCCCACCGCCGACGCGTACGCCTCCGCCTTGTGGTGGAACACCACCGACAGCGACAGCACCGCCGAACGCTCCTCTAGGCCTGCAACACAACCATATTAAAAACCACATTAAACATTACATGTTACTAGAGCAACCATGCATTATTAACAAATATGAAAGCCCCAACATTTCAATGTTAAGGAGCGGTTTTTAACGACTATTGCTAATGTGTTCGTAAATGTTGCATAAAATTATTTAAAAAAAATTGCTCTTTTTCCAATCTTATAATTACACAGAAAACATTTGGGTAATTGAATATTAGAATTGATCGAAATGTAAGAGAAAGTAAAGTATTGACTTTTAGAAAACTATGCTAGAGTCAAAGTACGCACAGGGTAAATAACAAATTATGATAATAGCTTATAAAATTAATTCCATATTCTTATAAAATTCTACACATAGCGACCTCTTCACAGGTGCACTAACTAGTAATCATTCTCCTGATATTGGTATCGAAATCGCTATACAAGTCAGAGCACACACCAGCTGAGAGTTGTTTATAGGCACGCTCAAGCCTATGCGCCAGCGATGTAATCTGCGACTCGGCGTAGTGTCGCTTGTCCGCAAGTCTTCTAGCGGCTGCCGTTACTCGGGCTACACTCGGTCGCCCGCCGCCCGTACATGCTGCTGCGAACCTGAACAGAAGAATAATATAAAAATTACTATCCAGACATATACACCGCATCTCATGTTTGAGCTAATCTTAAGAACTAATGATATTTCCATTTATTAAGAAAAGCTTTAGGCTATATAACATCACGCTTCAACTAATAGATGCGAAGCATCAGTGAAACTTGTTGCGAAAAGGAGTAAAATTATGCATATTTGTGAGCTTCCTTTCCGTTTTTGCGTTAACTTATAGAAATTGACGGGCGATAATGAATTAAATGCAACTATAAAAACAATAGAATGTTAGGAGCTTGAGTTTAATAACTTGACAGCATACAGCATGTAAACATTATGTAGGTTTTTCACTCTTTACCGAAGTGTCAGTTACATCTATAAAATATAGTAAACGTATTTCGAATCGCATGGTTACCTTAGCGGATCAGTATTGATACCTTTAGACTGCATGTGTGTAATAAAGTTATAGTACGATTGACGACCTGACGATCGCTTGGCGCAGTTGTAACACAACTACCTTCTGCGCGGAGGGTCGTGGGTTCGATTCCCACACCGGAAAAATATATTTGTAATTTACATTTGTATTTTTCTGGGGTCTGAGTGTTGCTATGTATTGTATGTATGTATTTACAAAAGAAAAGTATGTATATGTAATTTATTCCGTTATCAAGTTGCCATAACACAAGCTTCGGCTTAGCTTGGAACTAGATGGCGCTGTGTATAAATGTCCTGAAAATATTTATTATTAGTATAGTAATGCTTGTCATCAATATTTCCATAATGGCGAAATTTTCAAATTGCAAATTTTGGGACCTTCATTATATCGTTAAGTACATAGTTTCTACATCATACAGTATACTAAACTAATAAAATATATAGTAATGGAATTTTTATAGGAAACGTTCGATGCTATGTAGGAAGTAGAATAATTTAGTTGAATATTAAACATAATAATATGCATTCTTACAAAAACTTAAGTGATTAGGCATAAATCAATATAACGGTACTTCGATGCTTATCCGAAAAGGAAAAGGATATTCTATAATTTCATTTCTAGCTGCCTGTAGGAAACATAATCGATAACACTTAATTGCCAACATATTTATGATTTCACTGTAATCTATTCACTTCCACCCATCGGTTAAAAATGAATAATTTACATATAACAAGTTAAACTACGTGATACGCACGAAGAATGAAGATAAATCACAACGTATAATATAATAAAAGTATATTTTAGTATTATTTATAATACCTAGCATGTTCTTCTTGAAGACGTTTTGCTGCAGCACAGGACCGCCCAATTTCGACGTATGTTGACAAGAATGCCGTGCGATGGTTGACTATCCATTCCAGCATCTAGCGAAAAAGATAAATTTAGTACAGTCATAGTGAGGACGAAGGAGTATGTAATCTTCCTCTGAACCAAAGGGCCAGCTTTCTCGACCAGTGCCTGGCCGTCAAGCCATTTAGCCGATGGTTCGATGTCGAGAAATTGTATATATGCTAAGTCTAGAACAAATATTATAAGCGCGATTCAGAACTCGGCGCACCAGTAGCGGTCGCTACAATGCACTATTATAGTATATGGCATGGAGAATGTAACTTCATGAATTAGTTAGCAATTGACCTTTTCACAGTCTTGTTCAAAGAGGCGCAACTGAAAGCACTGGTCCAGCTGCATCTTCTTATGCTGCCATAGTTTGTGTGCGTGCGCGTGCGCGGACCGCACCGCAGAGAGCTGCGCGCGGACCGCGCTCGGCGACCCGCAGTGGAACGCCGACTCGCCGCCGCTCCCGCTAGCCTCCGAGCAGGCGGACTCGGCTGCCTCCAGCCTTTGAAGAACCCGTTCGCCTGCACACCCAGCATACATTTATCACTTACACAGACATAGTACACAATGTTACGATGTCAGTGAAACGATATGCTACATATACTGAAAGGACTTTGATGCAGTCTTCGCAGATAGAATGAAACTTGCGAGAGCAATATTGAAAACAATCAGATAATATTCTATGTTCTTTAAAAACGCAACTCTACATCTTATCATAATATCATATTGTCAACTTATGTAAGCATTCGTTATTTCTGTACAACTAGTTAGAACGTTTCACCTAATTCGGGGCACACGAAAGTATTTCTGCAATTGAAATGTTCATTGGTTGAACAATATAATTATATTTAACGCCAAAATTACGAAACAGGGTCACTTTTTGTATCATTGCAGTATTGAACACAAATTATATAAACAAAAAAAAAACCGCTTTTGTATTTCTGTTTGCAACAAAGTGTATAAAAATAGACAATAGACGTTTTTGTGATTTGATTATTATACAGAAAAATAAACAGGCATACCGTCTCCAATGTTGGATCGTAAACAATCAAAGCACATGTTATCATACCGACATACTTTGGCGTATTATGAAACAATTGTGTGCAATATTCACTAAAAAACACTAGACGACCACTAAACGCAACTACGCGTCAATTCTTTAAGCCAGAATAGTATAAATTACAACCGCACAAGGTACAATATCGTTTTTATTATTACAATGAATCTCACATACTATGTTCTAAATGACCTTATATTTTTATTATGAACGTCTATGAAATAAATTGTTAGACAACTGCAGCTAAATGATTGTGTGTAATTCTTTATAAGCGAATATTTCCGTTAAGACTAATTAGTTAAATAACGTTACTTTCTGTTATTAATTATTTATAATGTATAAGGTAGTATATAATTTAAGTATTGTTAAAATTATTGTGCTTTTAATATGGATTATATCTATTTTACGAAAATTGACCAAATATTATCATGAAATTGGGATTATGATAGTATCTTAGTTTAATTTTTAGACTTGTAAAATGGCACGTATATGTCATAAAATATTATGTCATAATATCACAAAAATACATAAAAAAATATATTTGTATATACCGCAGAATATAGCAAGTAGTAAAAAATGTGCAAATTTCAGGCTAACCTTATTTCAATGTGTTACTGACATGAGTCATAAAGACAATCTCAACATATGGCTCTTGTTTATCTTTGGTTATCTTCGCCCAATCACCCCTGGTGGTCATAACCTCATTTGATTCATTTAGCAGTTTTTTTTATATACAGTTTTAGTTTTTTTTTTATGTCTCTACATACAATATTATTATCTACTTTCACAATGAATGCAACATATACATTACCTTGTGCTTCAAGTTCATCGACGGGCACTTTAGCTAGGCGTTTGCTAATATCAGCGTGAGCGTCAATAGCGCGCCGAGCTCCCGTGACGTCATCAGCAAAGTCGGCTCTCGCGACATCTTCCTGTAGGTCATCTAGTCTATCTAATAATTCTCCAGCTTGCCACATTAGGTCTTCTAAGGCCTATTAAAAAAACATTCATATAAATCTAAAACTGAAACACAATATTAAGAAAATGATTTAATTACTTATAACTTCTTACCAGTCTAAGGTCTATCCATTGTGCATGGTCATATTGAAGTGTTCCATCTAAATCTGGTGTCAACTGAGTACTATCTATTACTTTAGGAAGTGCTTCTAGACTAATCATCGTCGTCTGAAAGTAATTAAATATATATAACAAATCATTTAACTATGATAAGTTCAAATACTCTATGTATAAAGCTACTAATACTAAAACATATTTCTTCTATTATATAAAATCAATTATTGTATTGGATCATGCAAGGGATAGATAACACATAGTATCAGTAATAATGTGAAATAACAAAACTATTTAATTCTCTACAATGAGCTAGCAACTGCTCTACATAATTTATTCAACTTTCATTACCTCAAACTTGTACTTATGAGATCCTATCGTTGTGCGCTGTTTTTGCCAGAAATTATCAGGCTTAACTACAAGTGCCTGATGGACGGATGAAGAGAAATGTTCTTGTAGAACTTTCAATATTGGTTTTATTGCAGCCCATGCGGAACCTCTCATATCAATTAAGATAGTAAAGCCATGTGTCCTCAAAGAATCACTAAAACATTAAATGCACTCTTTATAATTCCAATCACAGTACTAACCAATAATTACGAGGTAAAATATAATATATAATAATGCACCTAGGTATACTGATTAGATAATGTAACAGTCGCCTATAGTCATCTGGAGCCACACGGTCTCTCCTTGAATTTGCTGGAAACCATACTATTGGCCCTCCACGTCGGTCCCGGCCACCGGTGAGGGCTGCCACCCGCTCTTGTAGGAGTGGTAGCACGTCTAAGGCACGTGCTCCAACCTCCATGGTTGGAATTTGTCAAGGCGAGGAATTGAGGAGCCTGACAGTAAATAAAAATTAGTTTAGTTGCTAGCTAGCTTGATTAGGACATGCATACAAACAATACTGTTATTTACAATAATTATCCCTTTGTCTATTTAAAAGTTATCATTTTATACAAACATTATAATTAAAAGAATAAAGTAATATGACTTTATTTTATTCAAAAGTACATAGCTGCCACCAATAAAACTGATTGATTATTTCTTCTTAATATTACTAAATACTATCTTCAATCCTCATTTTTTTCTCATTTATAGAGCTAAGAAATTTCTTTCAATACAACACATAGTTGTACACAACAGTTAATATAAATACAAATTATTTATTTAACTATAATAATTTATAACAAAAAAATGAAAACAAGATTTTAAAAATTTAAAGAAAGCGATTGTGAAGAAAATACTAAATAGAGTATCCAAAAAATCTTTTATTTTTTATTTACTCTATGATAATCATTCTTTCAATTCAAGAAATATTTTTCAAAATTTACGTATCCATAAAACGTATGAATCATTCTACTTGCTTTCATATTTTTATTAAACATACTGCATCATCGAAACGGTCTTTCATATCTCACAAAGCGTTAGACCAACGCCAAGAAGGGGATAGAGACAAGTAATATGCACATAATAGCTATTGTGATATAAATTGTTGACCAAAATAATTTTAAGGCCAAATAATATACATAAGAAAATGTTTTCAAGCCTGAAAATCTTGAAATATTCTCATTTTAATGCCGATGACAAATAATTTAGTATGTATAACTACATGTCACAACAAATAACCTTAGAAGGTAATCAATTTGAACTAACCGTGATGGTTCCAAGACGTTAATTAATCGGGTATAAAAGGTCCGGCACGCATTATTGTCACAGTTATTAATTTCACTAAAATATAAGTAAAAAATATATGCATTTGTGCCTAAATTTCAATAAAAACACACAAGCTGATCATAATGACACACTGAGTAACACTAATCAAGTATCAACCGCTGCACAATGGCGCGACAGAGGTCTTTAATCTTGAAAACCGGTAAATTGAATTGTGAGGCCATCACTCAACGCTTTTATTGTAAGAAACAAAACAACATAAAATGGGAACCTGAAATAAAATTTTGGAAAATCACTTTTGGGTTAATTTTATAATAATAGCATGAACTTTATTTATTAAGCAACTTAACTTCTGTCTATTAATTTGAATAGGAAAATTTACTCCAAAATTATAATAAGAGAAGATTAATTTTTCTATTATTGATTTGATATCGTTTTATAAAATAATGTTACATTAATTTATACGTCTTTAAAACTATTATCTTTAAATTCTTAATTTTATGCGTAGTCGTGGATTCAAAAGTAATCATATTCTGTTGGTTTTTTTCTCTTTAAACATACTTAGTTACTAAAATTTAAATTTCTTAGTCGATGCAAATACAAAGTCAGTTTCGCTTTTATTTTTTTTATATTTCAAATAAACATATTCCAAATTTAAATTTTGACTCAAAAAAATAAATGTGAATAAAATTTGTTAACAATTCCTTTTTAATTTTAAGATCCTTTACGTAAGGGTAAATAAATAAATAAATGAAATATTTTAATTCTCTATTAAATAAATAAAAAATTAAAAAATAAAAATAAAAAAGCCTTTTATTTCCAGAATTAAACACTACATTACTATATCCTAATTACTATACACTTCACTACTTATACATTGATTACCTATCTTAGTTTTTGTCTTTTAAATTTAATATTTACTGAGAAATTACTAGCTAAATTAACAAAAGAAGAGTAGACTATTCTTTACACAATAATTTAAATGTAATCTAATAATATATTATAGAGGAATTGCTATCTTAAAAGTATCATTGATGAAATGAAATAATAATAATTCTCTATTAATAACGGAAAAAAACTGATCGCAGCGATAGAAGTTTCATGAATCGGTAAACTGTTCATTACCGATTTTACGATTTTTCTTGCATACAGTTTGATATAGCTGCATATTGATTTTTGAAAATTAGTGCCCTGCATGAGAGCTGAGTAACAGCTAATTTTTCAGACTTTGTTTTTATTAAAAAATAACATAATGATAAAGTTTTTAAAGAAGGTATGTTATAATCAGTAAACAGCTTATACACCTATATTGAAGTCAAAATACTGTACTTAGTTTTTATTTGAATAAATATAATTATAATTAATTCTACTATTTCACAAATATTTATTTATTTCATTTTAAAAATATTTTAATAGAATATAAGTATACCATGCTATTGTAATATTGTCTTGCGAATTTAATATTTGTGTGCGAAATTTTTGTATTTTAATTTTGCAGAGCTATAATACGATTTATGTTTTAAAATTATGAGTAAATAAATGCTTTGTATATTAACAAAAACAACCTTTTTTCATTAAATTTATATAAATGCTGTTTGAACATTTGCCTCAGCGAATTTTATTAAAGACTATGCAATAAAGATATTATAACTTTTTGAAAGTCTAAATATGTCTTATATAATATATTTCTAGGTCTAATCATCAAAATGGCATCACGCAATCAAATGGCTGAGATAAGATGCATGGAGCCAGAAAATTATAGGAAATATTTCCGTTCACTATGCTGGAGCGGAAATAGGTATTATATATCAAAAATTAATGTTTGAATCTACACCTTATAAAACATAGTTCATTAAGTTTTTATGATTTAAGGAAATTGGACAGGAGGCCTGGAAGACGAGGTGTGAGGAAAGACAGGTCCCGGAGGTCTAAAGGACCTAATGCATTTGCCATTTGCTTCGCTCCGGCTCTTCTAGGAAATCCATCTCAATTTGCTGTTTATGCTACCGTCCGTAGATCTATTCTTTCCCGATGGAGGCATTTACAAGGATCACTAGTTGATCTATCTGACGATAGTGATAATGACGATCAGAGCTTAGTTCCTATTATAAAACTTCCCAAAGTTAGTATTTTGTGTTTCTAATTATAGGTGAACTATACAAGATTTATTTTGACACTTTTTACAATTAATAATATTTTAATATTTATCTTAAGATTACAGGAATTGGTCTTCGAACAGTATTTAGTCTTATTGACCAGGCAAGGTTTAAAGACCCCACTCTTTGTGAATGTGCTCTTAAAGCCTTGCTTGATGTCTTACAAGCTCATGCCCCAGAGGATTTGTCCCATGAAAATGGAGAGGTAATATGTTTTAAAGTTATGGCCAATTTCTTGAGTCTCAAATATAATAATAAGTAAATAACATTATATCTTTTACTTGCAGATCATTGCTAACCTCCATGATATACTAGTAGAGATAACTAGTGGTATCGGAGGCCCCGGGAGAGCAGAAATGCCCTCAATGCTTACATCTATTAGCAGTTCTTGTCTCATAGCCCTATGTGTTGCTAAAGGCGAAACAGAACTTATTTTAAACACAGTCACATCACTTATCATGGTATCACCGTCTCTTTCTGAGCAGCATATACAAGTAAGTAATTTTTGTGCTAATATAATTGGTATTCTGAATCATTTGAAAAAACTGATTTTTTTACTTGATACATTTTATACCTTATAGACTACAGGCCCATGTTGAAAAAATGATGGGTCATTTGAACTACCAGGTGACCTATCTAGAACGATATAAGAGCATAAAATAATAAGATTCAGCACTATGACGTCACTTGTAAGCTGTCCAACTGAGTGCAGGTGAGAATTCGAAAGTACAACCCTCGATTTTTTCCCCATTTCGCATGATTTTTGTACGGCGTTGCGAAATTATGGATTAGAAGCAGTATTGAAATAGTACGACACAGATGCCGTACCAAATCAACTGACCAAATTCACCCCGGTACTTGTCGGAAAGTAAATTAAAATTCCGACTTTGTGGCGCCCCATTTTTTAACGGCACTGCGCGTTTTCTTATCATTTTTAATCTATCTATACAGTGGTAAGAATGCCGTACAAAAATCATGCGAAATGGGGAAAAAATCAAGGGTTGTACTTTCGAATTCTCACCTGCACTCAGTTGGACAGCTTACAAGTGACGTCATAGTGCTGAATCTTATTATTTTATGCTCTTATATCGTTCTAGATAGGTCACCTGGTGGTTCAAATGACCCATCATTTTTTCAACATGGGCCTGTAGTCTATTATTACTATAATCAAATTTATTATAATATTAATAAAAGGCAAAAGTGAAATTTCAAGTTTGTAATTTTTAGGTACCCTTAAATCTGACGATGTTGCAACGGAGCGTTCACTCCGTAATCTTAGGCTCTCCCTCCCGCAACTTATGGCTTGATTACGGTGTTCCTCACCAATGCTTAGTAAACAGTTTCCCCGTGGATCTTCCACCACAACTAACAACAGGCTCCCAGGAACTGGTCATCCGGTCTCTTGTATCTGATGGGTGTTTTCTATACGTTTTTACATCTAAAGGTCTATTGAAAATTGGATCTG
The DNA here is from genome assembly GCA_026213755.1 of Eurema hecabe. Lineage (NCBI taxonomy): Eukaryota > Metazoa > Arthropoda > Insecta > Lepidoptera > Pieridae > Terias > Terias hecabe. The sequence continues at coordinate 4,698,674 of JADANM010005835.1, forward strand.
GCTATGGTAGTTCTATACGGCAACATGTATATTTATATAAGCCAGACTTTTTTGCCTGCGATCGTCATGGCTGGTTAGGTTTTTGTAAGGTAAGTAAGGCATAATGACAAGCTGTAAAAAATTAATATTATGATAATATTTTAACAGAAGTTTTATTTTTTAGGATAAATTATATGTAAGAATTGGTAGAAAGAAGACTGATATTTATGAAGTAGACAAGGAAACCTTGGAAGTAAGGAGTGTGATACATTTAGAGCCAGGGTCATCAGCCATAGAACCTAAATCGGCTGTGTTTAGTGATGGCAATAAGCTGGGACTAGTCTTACTAACGAATTATGTAAGTTATAATATTATATATGATGTTTAACTAAAAGAGAATAGAGTTGGCCAGCTAAATAAAAACCAATAAGTCATTGTTTACTACTCTTAACACACATTTTTATATTTTGGTATACTTACAAAACAGTTATGAACAACACTTTTTCCACATTCCAGGACAATTTAACAGTAAAGTTCTATGATGTTGAAGCAACAGCAGCTAAACGTGCAGAGGGCGGTACGCACTCGATTGAATCTTGCAAAGAGTTGAATGTACATCTCTTGAGGCGAACCACGTTGGTTCTCGGACGGGCGCCGTATGAGGACGGTATTGGTAGACGAATAACCGATTTGGATTCCCCAGTAGCTATCCAACTTGATGACAATGAAGACGATCCTCTGATAGCTATCAGCGCTGGACAAGACTTCGGTTTACTTACCACTGCATCTGGAAAAGTACGCTTATACCATAACTAATTATTCCTAGTCAAAATACTGTAGATGAATGTTCACACGTAATAGATTCTCTTTTTAACAGGTTTACTATACTGGCAAAGCGACAAGCTTAGGCTATAAAATATCATCGTCTTATACTGGAAGATGGACGCTAATGAAAGAAACAGTGTTTGTTAAGAATGATCAACCGAAAGTTAGGAAGACCAGAGTTATACAGGTTGGTATACTTTATGTTTGATAATTATTGCTTCTCTCAGATCTTATTTTTGTTTTAATCAATTCAGAATTGGTAGAGCCCTACCATGAGGTTATTGTGATTTGAGTATGCTCATCCGGGGTGGTACCACTCTCCCATAGAAAACCGTCGTCAAGTAGTGTCATTTCATCAGAGAATGACATCTCTGATGAAATGCCACCATGCGTTCCGTTCAGTAACCCGAGCACCGGAGGCCGAATTTTCCCTACCTTTATCCTCTCCTTTACTCCCTGTTGTCACAAATCCTTTCCTTTTTACTTATTAGGTCGACCGGCCAAACTATTTAAGTCGGCAATGCAGTCTGGAGGCAGCGTTGCAACTGTTCATGGATGGAGGAACGTTTACCATCAAGCGAATCCCTTGCTAAGTTGTCCACCCTCAAAAAAAAAAATTAGTAATCTGCATCGATCTGATCGGCGTATTAATCTGTATATTAATTATTGATTTAAAAAATTAAATCGACTATTATAAATTGTCCAGGTGGCAGTAGGGCATGAAGGCGTTCACGCTATATTAGTTCTGGATAACGGTTCGGCCCTTTTTACTGGAATTGCTCGACGCGGCGAAGATGGTGACGGGAATAAAAGGCGGTCACCTAAACCAAGTCGACCAAAGAAAATTGCAAAGGTTAGTTCAAAAATATATCATAACATTCCAAACAGTTTTCTTTATAAATGTAAAGAGTATTTTTTTTTAGTTTGTGGCATTTTTAATTATAGATAGCACGATAATCTCTATATTTACTGAACCGATTTTGTACGTTTGTTTTCAATAATTTTACGAATACATCATTTTTTATTAGCTGCAAATTTTTTGATGAGTTAATCGGAATCTTTGTAAAATAATTTTTCCTATTAATTAACTATTTTTCTTTATTTTTTTAGGCTGAAAATTTCTACGTAGTATACGCGGCCTGCAACTACGGGTCTACAGCGCTGGTGACCCGTCAAGGAGTCGTTTTGATGTTTGGTAAAGACACTCAGCATTGCGACTCTGCCGGCATTGTCACCGGACTGAGACACGAACGTATAGTACAGGTCATTTTATGTTTAATTAAATTACAAATAATATCAGTTTTAAAGAATTTAAAAACCAACAATTGCAACGAAAAAGTAAAAAATAAAATCGTTAGTAGTTGAAAGACTGTGTCCATAACCAATATCGATCTATCTATATCTATCCTCTATGGAATCTAATAATGATGTGATGTTTTGAAGTATGGAATATTTTCACCAACTTTTTCAGTCGACTGTCCACATTCAAAGCCAATGAAGACACTGAAACGTTTATAACTCGTTATAATTTATTTACAGGTTGCATTGGGAAAAGCTCATGCTGTTGCATTAACGAACTTAGGACAAGTGTACAGCTTTGGAATAAATAATAAAGGACAATGTGGAAGGGAATTTGGTTACACGAAGGAGAGTAAGTAACTTTCCTTGGAAACTTTGCCATTGTAAATTTGTACAATGTCTGCTGATGAATATATATTTAAACAAGCAAGCCCAACGCGACTTCGTTCACGCTGTACTTATTCTACCCGAAACCATATGCTCTACTCCTGCTATTTTTTTGCTTAGGAACCATCCTCGTACATCCAGGATTATTAAAAAACATATTATATCATACATTTTGCGATTATATGTTTTAATGTTTGTTGTAGAACCATACCCGCAACGTAAGACATCGACGAAAGACGAGCCAGTGATCTGTACGGAGCCGCACTCGTGGCTCACTGATTATTGTAAAATATGCGTCAACTGTCGCGAATGCACTGGCTTTGCGGGCAACTGTAGCTGTGCTGCGTTACCCAATCGCGCTCCTGGAGAGTAAGTTGACACAAATATATTTTATAGCCTATGTTTTATATTGTAACAAAAACATACCTGTACATATGTACATAATATTATTATTATTAATTCAATTATAAATAAAATACATTTCAATATTAAATAGAACTCGCGTAGTGTGTTTAGTCTAAGATATAATAGATCAATTACCGGTTAAAGCAAATGCGGTTGCGGCGAAGGCGAGAGCGGGTGCAGCGTGTGCGGCATCTGCCGGCGCTGCGCCGAGGCGGAGTCCAGCGCGCGCCAGCCCGACTGTGAGGACGATGTGTCTGTTTATGATATCGCTAGTAGTAAGTCACGTACTCGTCTTGTGGTTTCGCTGCTTGCTTTTAATGTACGCTATTTTTTTTTAAATTGTTTTTTGTACCAAGCACCAATGCTTCATTAGAGAAAATATAAGGCATTTTTTTGTACCAAGCACCGATGCTTGATAAGAGAAAATATAGGGATGTTTCTTGTACCAAGCATCAATGCTTGATTAGAGAAAACAGAGGGTTTTTGTACCATGCGCTTATGCTTAATTAGAGAAAAATATAAGGAATGTTCAAGGTGTAGCGACCGCGATCAATGTGTGTTCTGAATCGCGCTTATGATTTTCTATCGATCGAATGATCGATATGAATCGATCATTGGGACTACGGCAGGTCAATCAGTGGATCGACTTTCGAAGTTACATTCCATTCATATAAAAAGGTTTTTGTTTCTGATAAAATCCGCCCTTCTCCCCCAAGCTACTTTCCTTGAATATTTTTATTGTTTCGCCTTTCTATATAACGCATGTTAGTTAGTAGAAATAGTACGTAGAAATTGCTTTGCTGCAAATGTATCCTAAATATATAGGTACGAATAATTAGCTTAAAAGAGTTTTTGGGTTACAAATGTGTATGCTTTAAATGTTTCACTGTTATTGCTATTGTAATCATCATTTGTATTTATATAAAAATACAAATCGAAATATAAAATGTCGTCGTATTAATATGATCACCGATAACCAAATTTTCTAGCTTCCGAACATAACATGGAAGAAGAAATTAAATATTTACAATTCGAGGCTCATTGCTCCAAAGATGACGGTGAAAAGGATTCTAGTTTCAAAGGGAGCAGCTTGACGCCGGCGCGCATACCACTGCCTGGTGGTCATAAGGTGGAAGCCATTGCTTGCGGCTTGCACCATACTGTACTAATGACCCATCTGGGTAAGCAATACATTATATGAGCTATACAATTTATATTAAATTCAATAACATATACATACGTAGAATGTAATCTACATTTATTTGGTTGAAATATCTACTATAATGTACTAAAATATCTTCGAAAATAATGTATTTAATAAATATTATATGAGCTGTATATTCTTAGTTCCAATGCCAAAGTCAAACTTATGTCTTTATTCATAGCTCGTCTACATGTTATAGTACACTCAAAGAGCTCATACACTACTATAGTAACACTATTGGATCGTCATATTGCCAGAATAAACCATTATACGCCACCGGTTTACTTTAATTTCTTAAAAAAAGTCGTAAATCATTATAATATGAATATATAATTGAATTTCTCTAATGTTTAGGGGATGTCCTCACGTTTGGGTCGAATCAGTACGGGGCTCTAGGCGCAGGGGACATATCGGCTCACCACAGAATTATACGAGTAAGAGTCCCTCGAGCGTCCGCCATTGCTGCTGGAAGCAACCACACGGCTGTGCTCACGAGAGACGGCGAACTATACACTTTTGGCAACTATCAGGTATATATAGTGTAAAAAACATAATAAATCGAATATAACACACACCCACACATAAAAGTATATAATACGGAAAAAAAATTGTGATCTGTGATCTGTGAAAAAATTATCATATCTAAATTAATAATTATTGTTTATGTCATATTGTATTAAAAAGTCTGTTTCATTTTATATAGCGTCAGAATGGTTTTGCAGAACTATAACACAAGCTGCATCTGTAGCCCTCAGATGACACTATAAATATCTAATTTGATTTGTTATCTTTTATGTACCTAATCTTATTAAAGATGTCATAACATTTTTGCTTCACAGAAAGGGGCTCTAGGCCGACCTCGAATAGATGAACCACGAACAGATAGATGTCCGATATGGTACGCCACCCCTGGACGAGTTCCACGTTTAGGTCCCAAATTCAACTGCAAAGCTGTTTCTATATCAGCATCAGGAGACCAAACGTTTGTTCAGGTATGTGCCATCAAAATATATAACTCTACATGTGACCAAGTAACCAATGCATATTTCGTTTTCAGGTTTCACAAGCTGTTCTAAAAACCGATACATTATTTAGCTCTACAATTACAGCTAATAATAACACCATAAGTATGTTTATTACTATTAAACAATCTCTGATTTAAATATTACAAAAATTTAAATATGTATAATGTTTTCAGTAATTCTACCGAATAGACCAGAACATACATTTAAATGTGTAACCATCTGTAAAACTGATGGATCGTGTTACGCTTGGTCGGGATCCGAGCAAGTCGATTTTGTCAATACTCTGGCGTGTCTAGATCCCCTCTATGACGTTCTCTGGTGCTACCAGCCGCAAATGCGCGTCATGAAATCTTACAATATACTCGCATTTGATACGCACAAACTCCAGCGATGCTGCAAAAATGACCCCGAAGGTTTCGTCAACGACATTGATTTTGAATACCCCCATTATGGTATTATGAGAAGGCTAGAAGAATTCAGGAATCTAGAAAATTTCGAATGGATCAGTAACAGCGATGATCAGCCGGCAGATGGCGTTGCTCTAGCTAATGTGTCGATCCTGAACCAAGATTTAGCTTTACCGAGCGCGAAGAACTGTTCTGTAACCAGAATACATGCTGCTTTACATTTGCTCGGTTGCCTAGATTCTTTGTTATACGTGCATGACAACAGGTAAGTTGAGAATGAATTTAAAATAGTTGATCGACTTTAAATATATAAATATATTATGTAAATGACTGTATGATATTTCTTTTTTAGGTTATCACAAGTGGAGTGTAAAAGGGACGGCCTTGCTTTACCAATTTCCCCATTACGGGAGGATTATTTGACAGTCAACCGCTTCGAAAGCCACGGCGGTGGTTGGGGGTATTCTGGACATTCCGTGGAAGCTATCCGCTTTATGAGCGACACTGACATAGTTTTGGGTTTGTGCATGAAATATTATATTTTATAAATGAAATGTTAATAATTATTTCTTTGAAATTTTGCCCTTATTTCTTTGACAGGTGGCTATGGACTCTTCGGTGGACGTGGGGAGTACACGGCTAAGATAAAGCTTATAGATATTGGTACAGAAGGAGGAGACCAAGAGGGCGATGGGGAAGTACTCGCGGAAACAGGAGAAATTCCATACGAATGTGCGCCTAGAGATAAATTCCCAGTACTATTCGAAAATCCTGTTCCCCTTACTGTAATAAACTTAATATTCACTTCACTTACTTCATTTTATCTATTTTTATTATAAATCATGTCTCTTTATTCTAGGCACAAAGGTGGTATGTAGCTTGGGCGTGCATTAATGGCCCATCGTCAGATTGTGGCTCCACGGGCCAAGCTATCGTTATTAACGATGACGTTGGTTTTCATTTTAAAACTTCAAAGAAGTCTAATAATGGTACTGATGTAAATGCCGGACAAATACCGTGTCTGCTATACAACGTCGTCAATCATGACCATATACCCAAAAGACGCAAAGATCCCAGTGAGCCTATCAATAATTTGACGAAAAATATATCCAGGAGAGTAACAGTAACCTGTTTCAAGTCCTTGATAACTTTGCTTCAGTGGAGTTGGAGCACGTTCAAAGAAATTCTATTGGACACAAACGGTCAAATCCCGATCAACTATCAAAAGCTTACAGTAATGAAACACCAAAAGAGATTAGTATACGTTATTCGCGCCTGTTTGAGGCTCGTGAGGTCGTACATCAATGAGATATATCCACAGAATAATCGGAAACGAAACTCCCAAGAATATTTAGCGTATGTTGAAACTATAGCGGATATCCGAAATTTGATCCAAGCAATAATGGCGGATCAAACTCCTACGTGTTGTATGTTGCCTCGGAAGCCGGGAAGAAATAAATCACAGCGCATATGCTACGTGCAATTTGCTCTGGAAATGACCAATTCTGTATTGAAGGAGGCTCATGAAACTGTAACTGCGTGTTTCCACGCATTCTATCCCACCCCTATCTTGAAGTGGCATCATTTATGCTCACTGCTTTATAATGTTTCGGTATGCTATAATTTATTACATTTTCCATTGATTTTCTTAAATAAGATACTTCATTTAATAAACTTGTGTTTTATTTACAGGATAGAATCGTTCCTGCGTCTCAAATAAGAGAATTGACGTCGACTTGCGCCGCAATGTGCGGTTTCCGGAGTCTCCGCGACGTTCTACAATACATAGTTCCCGTAACACAAAGTTGTATTATGTTGAACGAAATGAGGAAACAAGAGAACAAAGTGAGTGTTTCCATAAATAGAAATAAGAATTAAAAGCTTTAAAAGTACGACTGGAAAAATATATCTTGTTATAATTAATCAATTTTATAGGTAATTAAAGAGGTTCCAAGTAAATCAGCAACAGTGCCGCGCTCAGCGCATTCTCAGCATTCGCCGAAGCCACCGCCTATTCCACCGAGAGCGAACAGAGAAGCCAAGGTACGATACATTCATCATTATTTTTATTAATCTATTAAATAAAGTTCATAAATTCTGTGTGATTTAATTGTATCAATAATCAAATATGACTTCTACTTTTGTTTTCTTTCCAGCCATTACCATCAACGAAACCAAATCATACAGATTGGCATCTACTAGATATAATACCGAAGTTATTAGACATGGTATTATTACCGATAAAAGAACAGATGATCACTCGTCAGTGTGGACAGCCGCACGATCATGGCGAAATTCAACAGAATGAAAAATTAACCGACTACTGTTGCAAATTCATCGTCAGGATTATAGCAGAACTGGCGTTTAGTTCGAAAAATATTAAGGTAAATATATACAAAAATATGAATGAAACACGCCCATTGTCCAATATTAATGTAACATTTTCATAAGTTAGAAATATAAAGTTATATAATAATAAATACAATCTATTTATATAAAAGAAAGTCGTGTTAGTTACACCATTTATAACTCGATAACGGCTCAACTGATTTGGCTGAAAATTGGTGGGGATGTAGTTTAGAACCAGGAGAAGGACATAGGATACTTTTTATCCAGTTTCCAGGGGAATAATATTTGTATGAAAGTAAACGCGGACGAAGTCGCGGGCAACAGCTAGTTATTAATATTTGATACATTTACTCTGTTTCGTTCAGAGCAGATTGGAGGATTTTTCACATCGTACAGATTTACAATCGTCAAATTGATTTCTATACAGGAAGACACAGATACGGCCGCAATAAAGCATCTGATAACACCGTCCCGGTTTATCCGCGTGAACCCTAACCGCTCTTGGAACACCAGCAGCGGCAGCCCTGACGCCATTTGCTTCACCATCGACCGGCCTGGGATCATGCTCGTCGGGGCCTGCGTGTACGGAGGACCTGGCAACTTTGACTACAATTTGGAGCTATTGCATGATGTTCGGGTGAGTTTTGACGTATTATGCCCGTGTTTCATAGTTATACGAGTAACTATCCCATATGACGAAACCGTTTGTTATACTTGTGCAAAGCTTGTTTGGAAGAAATCACTTTTTACTGATGAGGTTGTCTATTACAGTTTTTAAGCTTTGTACAGTTCGTAAGATAATAATGTAATGCAATAAAGGGTAAATCCATACTTCCACTCAAAGTGGGGAGCGTCTATGTAGTGCACCCCTGCCCGGAGCAAAGTTCTGGGTAGCACTACATCAGGAAGGCGTCCAGCTCGTCTCACCACTCAGAATAATAAAAAAAATCCATACTAATATTATAAATGCGAAAGTAACTCTGTAAAGTACGTCTGTCTGTCTGTCTATCTTTTCATCACGCTAAAACTATTGAACCGATTAGAACGAAATTGGCTACATAGATGGTGTGGAGCATGAGGAAGGACAAAAATATATAAAAACTACATTATTGCTATGAGTGGGAAATTCTGGTTGAACTTAGGCTTCGAATTATTTTGGGCTATTGCTTCACTTCAGGAATATCAGCAATAGAATAACCATCGTTTCTTTTGGAGTAGTATTAAAATAGTTTATGACGTAACCACTGAGGTAATAAAGGTAAGTAAATCAAAGGTAAGAATTTCATACATATTTTCTTTTTTTTCCAGTTGCGTTCAGGAGCCGAAGAAGTACGATCCTCACATTGTTGGATGAGTGTTGAAGTAATACACGGCTCATTCTCCTCTGCTGACTGCCAACATGACATGGTACAGATTAAGTTCGAAAAACCAGTTCCATTGAAAGTAAGTGAATTTTTACTAATTATATCTATGATAGAACTGTGTGTACTGAAGTACTGAATAGATTGAATTGAAGTTTAGCATACAGATAGAGGCTGTATAAATAATAACATGAGATCATTTTAATCACTGTCACTGGTTGCGGATAATATTTGGTACCTAAAATAAGCTCATCATCATTATGATATCTGAAATAATGTTATAATTGTAGGAGGATTTACGATATGCCCTAAGATTTTGCAATAATGGCGGTCGCACGGCAAACGGCGACAGTGGTCTGTTGTCCGTAAAAGGACCTGATGGTACCACCTTTACATTTTCATCCTGCTCTCTGAGTTTCAATGGTACGACATTAGTGAGAGGACAAATACCGTGTCTTATTTATTATGGGTATGTATAGACTTTGGAGATTATTATTAATGATTATAAAACTTAAAGGGACTGGTTTGAAACGTGAAATGTTTTAAAATTTTAGTACAACAAAACCCGTGAACACTTCTGAAAATCCAGACACTCTCATGGCAGCGTTGAGAGCAATAACATTGAAAGTCGCCTCAATGGTGATAGAACGCGGTGCTGATCTATTCTGCGTCTTACGAAACGAACTGACTACAGAGGATTTGAGACGAAACGCCTTTGTATTACAACAATCGCCTGTTATAAATACTTTACTACCATACGTCTTGGCGAATCTAGAAGGATTGGATGATTCTAAGGTATATACCTATTTTAATATACACCCAATTTAATGCTATTATATGTAGTGATATTAATCATGAAATGTTCTATAGAGTGTGATACATCTCCTTGAAATCATACACAAGTTGCTCCCACACGTGTCTGCTATGAACCAACTAGTGCCAAGCGTGGAAGAAATAAGTACTACAACAACGACTCAATACTATACGTGGGTGGAAAGCGATCACCCATACAAACAGGCTACAGTATCTAATATAAGGTATTAATTTTAATTCTCTTACTAGAAAAAAGTTGGGGGAGTACTCCCAAATTTTCAAGTTAGTAGAGTACCAGTAGGTACTTTTTTGTGTATTAAAACTCCAGATACACCACTTTACGTGTCAGTCCTTTCTTTATCAAGCCAAAAGTTATTTATATAAATAAGTACATCTAGTATGGTCACGAAAAACAATGCGATGGTGCCCATTGCTAGCTTACGAAACATTCCCCCCTTTAAAGAAAAGAAAAACACCTACCTGATATAAATTTGAGAAACGTATACTCTGGCTGTTTGGTCGTAATGACGTCACAGCCACACGTGTCGTACGGGTGGCTGTGACGGTATAATGAGTGTGTGATGGATTTGTGTGTTAGGGTGCTGTTCCCGCCGCAAGTGTCAAGCATCGTGGGCGAAATTGAGCCTCCAAAAATGGAGAATTTTCCCTTTATAAAACCTGCAGTTACATAGTATAAATTTAAGAAATGCATACCCTGGTCGTTTGGTCGTACCTAATGACGTCACAGCCACATGGTGTGTATGTTGTATAGGGTGCTGTTCCCGCCGCAAGTGTCATGGATCGTAGTCGAAATGGAGCCGCGAAGCATGACCGCACAGCCCGAAGACAATCTGACTATATACGCGGTGGCAGGCTCCCCCCGCCACCGCTGCCATTGCTCCAGCGACTTCCGCGTTGTAGACCCACCATTCCGTAAGGTATATCAGGTAGTGCATCGTCCATCATCCACGCATATGTATATTTCCCAACACTTTCATTCTTTACATACTCCAAACATACATAATATACGGGAAATCTACGTGAGTAATAGCATCTTTTGGAATGTTTCAGTATTAGGACCTGCTTGACCTACTACCTTCTTTTAATATATTTATAGTTTTTCTTAGATTTTTTTACATATTATATCTAGGCGTAGACAACCATATTATGTATTTTAATTTAAAATATTTATAATTATTAGACGACACTTAAAAAATTTATATTATTAGAAGACACTTATTAGTTAGTAAAATAGTTAATTGTATTATTTCACAATATTCTGTACTAGTTATACAATAAATAAACATTATGTAATTTTTGAACGAACAAAAAAATTAATGCTTTAAATGTCATGCCTATTCGCACTGAGCATTGGTGAATCGGGCAAATCTTAACCACATATCTAGTTAGAAGTGTAACCTACATCTTGTGTAACTATACCTTGTTCTCTGCAAAATGTCAACACGTATAATAATAATTAAAATCAGGATGCTATTTAGGAATATTGAAGAACCTTCGCATGTTAGAAAATAGTAATAATAATATGTATTAGTTTTGTCTCAAAACTTAATTGGAACATTTCAACATACCGCGATTAAATTCTGAACTACAAATAGCATGTTTGAAGTTCTACAAAACCAAACTATAGAAACATGTTCATAGTTGTGTGCGTATATAAACGAAATGCACACGTTAGCAACATACAAATATTGAAGCTGGTTAAAAAATCTCGTAAAGGATTTTTATTTACTAATCTGCATATGCATCTGTTAAAACCATTCTAACTTATAATGAATTCCTTGAAACTGCTCTTATCTTAATATTCTAATCTTAGAATCTCGGTAAATGTGCTAATAACATATTAACAACAATTCTCTTGTTTAATACCTTAACAATGATGTCATTCACAAAGGAGCCATTGTACCTATATAGTCGAATATACTTCACAGAATAACTAGAAATGACCATGGGGGATAGTAGCAGGCAGGACCTAAGCTTTTTAGTACCGCTTAACTTTTTGAAAGCTTGATTAAAATGTAAATAAACGATAAAGGCGTCGTTTGGCTTGTATCATTACGCGTTTCGATAATTATGCTTAGTTTTGGGCTTGAGACAATTATTAGTCGAATTTCGAGTAACGTGTGGCGTTTTCGAGTGGCGTGGCGTGGCTTGGCATGAAGTAATTTTTATACTAACACTTTTACAGATCTTTTCTATTCTTCTTTTTTGCTTTTAGTTTGCATAAATAAGTACTAACCGGCAAGTTATTACAGAGGTTAATTCAGCTAACGTCGGATACGGGAGAGGCGGAGGAGCTCGACGAGGGTTGCCTAGACGCGCCCTGCATGCAATATAACTGTACTTATGTGAGCGTTACACCTAGACTGTCCAACGCGTAAGTATCCCACATTAAAGTAATTTAAATTACAGATTAAATAATTAAATGTTAATAAGTAATCAGATTTTTAATTCATTGTAAAATAACTAGATCTGCAGATTGGCCTCACAAAGGACTTCTAGTTCCCGGAAATGAAGTAATATTTTCGCTAGAAACGGCTTCCGATTATTTGAATGAATATAAAAATGATGAAGAGTAAGTATCGTTTTGAATATGCTCTTAGCTTACTTTATACTTTTCAAAAAAGTAATATATTCATTACTTTTTTATTTACATTATGGTGAGCGAACATTTCTGTTTATGGATAATCAGCAGTCAAGCATTAACAACAAGCAATAACCAAATAAAGAGGCAAAGTAGCTATGGATATGTAATGTGTAATGTTTGTGTATAAGTTTCAACTCAATCGGTCTATTGGAAGTGGTTCAAATCTTCTTTACAAGATTTTTAAACCTTCATACATACAAATGTGATGTAAAATAAAAGCTTGTAAAAATATGTCTGACTTTGAAATATCTGCCTAAAAAAATAATGTGTATATTTGTGTGCAGGGCCGACGAGAGCCGGTTCGGTTTCCGTTGCCTGTGCGCGGGGTACGAGGACGCGCCGTTCACGTCGCAGCGGCAGGGGCTGGTCTCGCTGGAGATGGAGCTGGTGTACGCGGGCGCCGCGTGCGCGTCCCGCCTGCTCGCGCCCGACATCGATATATCGCCGCTCAGCTATTGTACGTATTATATTAATCTCTATCACTCGAGCGCATTATGCGGCATAATGCTTAATTTTGAATGTTTCAACTACAGCAACGCTTCGCACAATCGAGCACTCGACGCTCACAAGTTCAAAGTTCCAATTAGCTTCAGCATAATTCGGCAATATGCGCCACTGCACTCATTGCAGTCAGAAGAACGACGAGTGTTGTTGTTCGTTTGTCGTCTTTTTGAATGTTTGAAATATTTTTAATAGAATAGTTTTTATAGTATAAAATGTTTGCAAAGATGTTTATAACTACAGATCGGGTTTTTATACTTCTTTTTTAAAATAGATACAAGAAAATGTGCATAATATTTTTACGTGAAGTTGTAACAATACAAATTTTCTATGTAGTTTAAGTTCTAGTAGATACAAAATACAAATAGTAATTTTTAATATTATCATCCTTTTTTTTGTAATGACGATTTTCCTAATTTCTGTTATCAAATTGGCACGGTTTCCCTGATATTTATAAATCTGCGTTTGAATTGCACCATGACGAATACGCTGTTCATTATTTCTTGAGTAGTTCTACGATTTACGGTAATTGATATTGGCTATGATCCAATAAATTTATATTAGCATTGAAGTTTGGTTTAAAAGCATGGATTCTGTTTTGATGGCTATCGTTTAATAATACGTATACTAGTCGCGCCCGGCGGTTTTAGAACTTGGCTTTTACAACGGCTTGTTAACTAGAAGATGATACAGGTTCTTTAACATTGCTCTAAACTACTTTTCAGCTTTGCATTAGACTGACATAGGCTTTGTTATCTAGGTTCAAGTCTAGCCTCTAAAGGTGAATAAAAACTTGAAATAGTTCCAGGTTTGGAGCTTACCGCCATGAAAAATATTACCAAAAAATAAATAATATAAAACAAAGTGTCAAATATTTATCCGGTTTTATAAGATAGAGTGATTCATAGAGTTTTTATTTGTATAAAACATGCATGAAATTTGCGTGTGAAATCGAGGCTGGTTGGAACTTCAAAATATAAGCACATATTATATGTATAGCGTTATACGAGTAATATGTCTATGATGTATAGTAAAGGCTAGAAAATATTCACTCTCGATTTGTCATTACGATGCACTAAGGCGAGTCGTGATCGGAATGACGATGTACCACCTGCACGAGACCCATTGTGATCTTACTGTGACTTGAATCCCATTCGCGACATTCACTTTTATACCTACTTCCTACAATAACTAATACTTGTAATACTTATATTGCAATCAATAAATAACAAGCATTTGTTTTTAATATAGCATTTTTCGTTGTATAATCATAAACTATTTTCTATGTAAGCTATATTGCGTTGGGCGGTTTCACTCGTGTTCAATCCTTACTCTAATTTCATTATTTTGAACCCTTTATATGGGAATGAATCTCAAGATTATATCTGTTAAAAAAATACTGTCACAGATACGACATAAAACGAATAACTGTCTCATTTATATTCGTAGAAGTTTTAAACTGAAGAGTTTAATTACGCTGTACTTAATTACGGAGAAGATTTTAAACATTATTAGTTTTTTTTATTAGTTAGCGGGCCAAATTACAAAGCGTTAATGAGTGCATACATATATAGGTACTAAAAACAAAGTATAACGCCATTACTTCTAGTCATTATTTCTTACGCGTATCGTGTATTACCAGTGACAGTGCTGGAGCTTCAAATGCTGGCTACCAGCGGCAGCACTCCGAGCGGCGACGGGGACAGCTCAGACGAGAGCGAGGCGATGTTCCTGTACCGCGGGCTCGAGCTGCCCTCATCGCCGAGCGTGCACAACGTGCTCGACGGACAGCCTCTACTGCGGTAAGTCTGAGTAGCTACTCCGAATGCAATCGTCGTCGATATCGAAAATTTTTGGTACTGATAACCGAGCTATGAGAATTAATATACTCTAATAAAGAATCGGATCGCACATCAGTTTATCGGAATGTTATCGAAACAGAAACAAAAAAGTTTTTATGTTAATGCGAAGTT
Organism: Eurema hecabe; assembly: GCA_026213755.1. NCBI lineage: Eukaryota > Metazoa > Arthropoda > Insecta > Lepidoptera > Pieridae > Terias > Terias hecabe. Next base: position 4,713,867 of record JADANM010005835.1, read on the forward strand.
GCTCAAAATCTGTATCGAAAATAATGAAAATCGACATCGATTGTGTTCGGAGTAGAGCTTCTGTCTAACATAACATTGCATTGCTATAATGATGCCCACCCTCACGTGAAAACCGCGCCTTGACATGGAGTTGCGGATATCAGCCCATGCTACCAATGCTATAATTATTCTAGAATAAAATTTCGAAGGCTCTATCGGCATAATAATATACATTAAATAATTATCATGAATAATAGTTTCAATAGTATCTTTTTATTTTAAAAGAGCAGCTATCCGATTTTCTTCCGAAACGGTGGTAAATGTTTTGTAATACCATGACGATTCAAAGGTGTTACTATATGTAGCCTAGTTCAGTAAAGATATGTTTGACTTGAATTTCAATCTGTGTCTGACAACATTATACATACTTAAAAACTGCGGAACTGATGTTGATGTTTTTTTTTATAAATACAGGAATTAAAGAGGAAACTTTATTTTTTAAAAAAGACATTTTTATGTTCTATGAGCTATATATGTTTGTGAAATAATGTTTTAAAGCATTTATCTCTTTTAGTAATTTTTATATCAACGATGGAATTTTTTTATACATTCTTCATCAATTATAAATCTAAAGGTCAAATTTCGCGCAAATATGCAAAATATATTGCTACAGCATATTTTATAATGGACATTATGCAGATTATGCAAATATAATAACATATTTTCGCAGAAAAACATGTTTTAATATCATTATTTGAATATAGCTTAAACTTAGTTCGCTTAGCAAAATGTAAATTAATCGCAGTGCAAAAAATCAAAGACAGGTAAGATTTAAGAGTCATTTCATTAGCGAATATGTTGTGCGAGGAGGGAAATAAGATAAAAGAAATAAAACCACCACACGATTTTCACTTTTTATTGTTTACAACTTTACATTCTTAATTAAATCGTTAAACTTTTTCGTCTTATTTTACAAATTCTTTAAAAGGATATTACATTCCTAGTAATTCCGCATAAGACTACTCCGTTTTCTAAATCAAGACCAAAGCGTACCTTGTTCTGTTATCCGTTGATTACCTTACATTTAGATTTTAGTAACTTCACATAATACTGTTTATATTACAAATAAATAATGTTGGCACGTATTTCAGCTGAGGTAGAAGTAAAACATACATTTAAAATTTTGGAATGTTTTCTTTATAAATAAATAAGTATACATTTATAAGTCAGTCGTCAAAAGTTCCGCTCTCTCAACGATGACGTGAAATTCTGTCTCTCTATATGTTTTACCGTCCGGCAACACAATCTGCAGTTTCTTTTTCTTCTCATTCTCTTTTTTAACTATAAAAAATATAGCAATAGCAGCTACTAGAACAACAAGAAGGACACCGACTACTACGAATATCCAAAAGTTTTGCTTAAAGCGGCCGCATCGTATACTGACATATGTTGGCAGTGATATAAAGTATCCTTCTAGCTCGTACCAGCAGTTGATGATACTGCCTTGTTCACTGTACACTGCGCGCCATTCCTCCGCGAGATCACAACTGCAGGTCTCATTCAAATTCAGCCCGTCAACACGTAATGTAATTGTGGCGTTGTTGAACATCAGTGAAGAAGGAGACACATTTGTTATAGTATTGTTGTCTATTAATAATTCCTGGCGCCCTGATACCGCAAATACTTCCCTATCTACACTAAAACCAAGGAAAGCGCCCTTCTTGAGCGTTGTTACCGTATTATTTCTAAAAGTGATCGGCCCTCTGGTGACCATATGAAATCCGTCGCCCTCTAATATATCTATCACATTATTTTCTATGATAATTCTCTTTGGTGAGTTAACGAGGATCGTCAAACTTGAGATATATTTAATGTTTACACCATCTATTCGAAATAAATTAGTGACTTCTACATCCGATAAAAATCTACTTGGTAACGTGTGTATTATTCCGCCTCTAAGAACGAAATTAGACATTGTAAATTTTTTAAAAGTCTGAATGTCTATATTATTAAACACATTGTTCACAAATTCGACACTTTTAACACCAACTAAACTAGCAAACGCGAAAGGTCGTAAATTGTCTATTCTGCTATCACTTATTAATACTTCATTCACCCTTCCTTGTATAGCGTGCGAAGCTATCTCACTTATTGTGCTATTTTGTATCGTAAGTCTAATACCAGGATTCATATCACTGTCTCTACTAAATGGAGACCAGTTCAAAGCCCGTTCACTGATTACGATATGACCGATGTTCTTCAACTCTACGTTTCGCAACTGGATAAGATTTCGGACTGTGTCCTGCAGAAATGTAACACTAGCACAACCATCGACAAGAATGGCAGTTGCCATTGCGGGAACCCGATATACACCATCCGGTCTAAGGGTCACCTCCTGCAAAAAACATTGCGCTTTACTCATATAGTATTCAATGAAATATGATTAAAGCATCATAAAATTTTACCACTTACTGTGGAGTCTTCAGTACACGTACAAATGACTCTTGTAAAGGAGTCACACTGGCAGGGACCGTCTTCACAGATGGTGGGCGTCGCGGTCTGTCCATGTGTGAGGCTTAGCGCGACCAGCGCCAATAAGAGATGCCACCAGCTCAACCAACGCATGCTCACCGAATCACGTCACCATTGCAATTTTCTTCCTATTCTGAAAGCAGATTAATAACGTTTTATTGAAGTTCTATTTTCATTAGTCAAGAATTCTACTACACAAACAGAACACTTACAAAAATATGAAATTAACACTAGTGTATGATATTAGCGCGGCGTCATCGAGTCGATTGTGTTCTCTGCAAGTAGGTATGTGAATGTGAGTCAACTAGGTGTCGTTATCGGGCTGTTATCAGATATGCCGTGCGGTTAACGAATGGTGCTAAAGAAACGTTTGTGTGATTTTAGCAAGGCTATCAGTGTGTAGATAGTGAGTCGTATCAAATAAGCAACATTGTTTAGTTGGGGCCTTTTAGCGATAATTTGGATTCAGAACAAAACTATTACTAACAATTGCTTATTACGTTGTAATTACGTTGACATAATATGATTTACATGACAAGCATAGGTAGCATTTAAGTAAGAGCTAAGTAACTTTATCGTTCACAAGTCTGGTAGACGCGCTAATTACTCGTGACTTCAGTTATTTTCGTATATTGATGATATTACTCGTATGTTTATCTATACTTAGATATCGCCGTCGCGGAATTCACATTACATTGATTTACATTTAAGTGTTAAAAAGAAACGCATTGTTGTCAGCTATAATAATTAATCGATACATGAACCAAAATTCATATAGGATATTCGGGAACATTATACTACACTTTTTTATTACATAGTACAACAAAATATGCGGAAATCTTTCGAAAACAAAAGGAAATTTCTGAAATTTAGATATAGTTACAATAAGCTATCTGTGCTAATAAAAGTTTTTAATAATGAATAAAAAAACAAAATATTATATTATAACAACATATATTATAGATAACATACTACATTGTTGACCTTAAATCGTATTGCGTAGTTGTTTGGAAACTTATTTTATTCAATAAAATCATAAATAATATAAGACTAGCGGAGCATACAAAATTAATGATATTTTCTTAATATGATTTTTGTCGCAGTCTAAAGGTGTGTCTACGTCTACGTGTCTTTAATAGGTACATAGATAAATTAGCAATTACACCATTCCGAGAAGTGAACTCTATTTTGATATCATAAGGTCATATAGCGATTTTGCTATCGCATGTAAAATAATAATTAATTAAACACGGACACTAAGCTATAATACTTAATATGTAAGTAATACATAAGAACACGATACTATTAATTAATTATTAATTGAAAATATTGTTATTATTATTATAATGTACGTTTGACCTTTATGTTAACGCCGATACATTAGTTTAATATGAATATGCATCGTGTCTAAGAAGCTTTTAATGAAGTTGACGTCAAAAGTAAGTAACTGAAATTACCTACAGCTTTGAAGTTTGGCGAATATTTTATAGAATACTAGCCGTACCCCGTGGCCGTGCCGTGCCGTGCATGTATTATACACATAAACCTTCCTCTGCAATTATTCTTTCTGTTAAAAAACAGCATGAAATTCGGTTGCGTAGTTTTAAAGATTTAAGCATACATACAGAAGAAAACAACTGTGTATTATAGTATGTAATTATGTAAATCAGCAAACTCTAAGAACATTAACTGAAAGGGCGTGCACATCTAATAATGGGTTTTCATTAATAGCCTTTGTAAATAGCTATTACTTTATTGAAAGAATTTCAAAACTGACCAACCAAATATAATGATAATATTGGTAAAGATGGACACATTACACAGGATATCTGGTATGTGTGCTTTATTACAAATTTTGTTTACCACCGACGTCTGGATGCATGATGGAATCATTTGATATTTTTATCTCTCCAATCGCTCGTGAATTTCAATGCGGTCGTGATAAATGGCTCATTCGTATTAGATTCGATATATATTTTTTAATTCGCTGTTGTTTTAAACTTATTTGCAAACAGAATGAGAATCGAGTAAAATCTTTGTCGTTTTCATTTCATCGGTTCTTTATTGTTAATAGCAAAGTAATGAGGTTACATAGGTATATATATACATAGTATGTAAATACATTACAGTTATATGCTTGAATTATATGTAATCATATATTATGCAATTTCATATAAAAGCAGATGGCGTAGCTACATTTATTTTTCTGAGATTCACTAGGGAAATTTAAATAACATATTCGATGTGTATGCGAGGAGACCTTAGTAGTTTTCTTATTAAAGAATATCTGAGTGACACGTGATATGTAATTAAATCGGCCGTGATCAATTTTTGAGGCAAAAATTTGAGAGGTAAGTTAATAAATGCCAAGCTACGAAACCGGTTCGTGATACACCGAATTCGCATTACCATAAAACTTCTGTCGACGTAACCCCTTTCAAATTACTTTCATATCAATTTTTAATGTAAAGTCGACTATAAAGATCTCTTAACACATTTATATTAATAATCCTCTATCACTAAAAATCTTTACATAGTATAAAACAAAGTCGCTTTCTTCTGTCTGTCCCTATGTATGCTTAAATCTTTAAAACTACGAAACCGATTTTCATGCGGTTTTTTTATCCTGTAGATTGATTCAAGAGGAAGGTTTGTGTATAATACATGCATGTATTCTATATAGGTATATAAATACGCGTCGTGACATAAGAGCAAAAGTTATATTATTACATTTTTTTAATACGAGGAACCAAATGATTATTTTAGTGTGGGAATGTCTTGTAAAGTTAAAGTTCTTTCATTATTTTTTAGTAGATTGTACGTACTATTTCATAGTTGGTAACGAAAAGTTTTAATCATTTTATAAAAAATTAATAAGCGCTGGTTTAGATTCTTTATATAAAGACCATAGGACCATAGGTAAGATATATACACGTTATTCAGTATTAATAGTATTGTATTAAAATTTCTAAGAGACGAATGAAACATTTAGCCTATTTCTAGTGTAAATTTATATAAGAGACCACCAGAGCTACATGGCATGATGTATATTTAAGTAACAGTAACTTTATCGTCCCGTTGGCCGAGTTTCGTCTTTTCGGAATGCTTAATGCCATTAAAACGAATAAACCTTTCCAGTTACACTCCGTTTCACACTATTCTGTGCTCTTATAATGAACTTTATATAGCTAAGCTAGGGGACGTGTAATTTATACCTAGTCAGGTAATATAATAATCTATTCTAAAAATATAAAAGTGAAGAGTTAGTTAGTTTTAAACGCGCTAATCTGGAACGTATACTGGTTCGGTATTAAAAATTTTAATACATCATTAATGAGTACTGAGACTATTAAACATGCCTATAAAGTACCAGGAACTCATGTATACAGGTAGGTGTGCATATAGGTACACGGAATAACTCGCGAAACACGGCTAGTATAAATTCATCGTTGTGAAATATATTAGAAGTGATACATAAATACATAACAGGCGGACTTATTGTTTCATTTCAGTGGATGATTTAATATCCCCTTTGTACATTGAACATATATGCAGTTCCTCAGTAAGATGTAGAAGATTGACGACTATCGCGATGATTGAATTAGCCGGTAATTCACTGCTTCCCGCCTCAAACGCCAGTGTGTCGTTTAAATGTACCTAATGCTGATGCTTTAATAAGAATATTTAAAAAAATTGAATTGTGATATTTCATATATGCATATTGCATATATTTTAACATGACGTTTTTAAAACAACTAGATTGATATTATATTATTACTAAAGCCAAACCATTTTTATTGGTTTGGCTTTAGACGATACTGTTATGGACTGACCAGTTACGATTTAAACGTTTTTAATTAATATTATTATGTAAAACTCGTTTATATACCTACTGGCCCAACGCCACTTCGTGTTATTACTGGACACCTACCATGTTTTTTTTGTAAGGGAACCATCCTTGTTCTTCAAGGAATATTAAAAAGAAGAATTATAGAAATCGGTTCAGTTCTTCACGAGTGCACTTAGCAACACATTTGGCAATCCGTTGTTATATTATACGAATAAATAACTTCAATTATAGAAAACCAGTAGTAAGCGCGAGCAAAACCTGCTATTTTGTATAGGTAATCTAAATCCACTGTAACAACGTACTTCATAATAGCTCTTAGCTTGAAACAAACTCCAGGGCAATGCTCTAGAACAATAACCAAAGGTGCCCGCACTACCGCTTAATTAAAGCACGCTGCCTTTAAATGTACGAAAACCATATTTTCCTCAACAATAATTTAAAATATGCTAGACATAAAACTATGCTTAAAGAATTTATGAGGCTTGCAATGTTAACATTGAAGTCAGTGTTTAGTATTTAAATAATTTTAATGCTGATACATTGTTTCGTTTCAATCCTTGTTTATATTATTCGTAAGTGCTTACAATTACTTCTAAGAGTTGGTTCGAGTTCCGGCTAGATTAGTATATTGTTTACTTTTCAAAATGTACTCATAATTATGAGAAGTATTTAAAGGAAACGAATTGATTTTCTTGTTTATTGAAGTTCAAATGCTTACGATATGATACATATTAATACATTAAAATAATTTTTAACAAAATTAAGCTGACTTCAGTTTGACATAGCACAAAGTAATACGTAATTTCGTTAGTTATATTGAAACTATTAAATAATTTTTATATAATTTAGAAATTGTACCAAGCATATATAGAAATGTACCTATAACCTATGCTTCTGTTGTATTCAAACTATTCATGTTAGCTTCATTAAGGGATTCCGTGCGGCGGTGATTTTCACAAACTTTTGTGCATGGCGTCAACAATTTTCGGCCTTACATTTTGTATCCTCTCGGGCACCATACGCCATACGCAAATTGATTTTTATGGTGCCTGAGCGGCATCGTCCCCACGGAAACGGTAAATTACCTACACTGACTTTTAGTATCTTTCGAAAGACTCAAAGTATCTCAACCTAAAATATTAGACTGTGTACTTTAACATAATTACTTACGAACCGGGCTTTGTTATTTCGTGCACAGTTTTATGTAGTTTATATCTGTATTCGCAGTTTGTCAACGTTGGTCTGAAAAATATTTTTTAAACTTTTTTAATTAAGCCTTTAGTGCAATTTGTAAAGCTCAAGGTAAAAATCTTATATTTTACAATGCGATGAAGGCTTTCTCTATAAAACGAAGAAATGTTGTAGTTGTTTTCAGCGAAATCGACAAGGAATTCCTAGAACGATTAAAAATCTTTTGTGTTATTTAAAATTTTCTTATGTCTCAAACTACTATATTATTTGTATTCAAAGAGTGAGTGAGTTATAGTTTATAACTGCTACTATCAATTATTTTTTAAATTTAATTTATATTTTGTTGGTTCTAGAAGGAAATTGATTTCGTGGTGCATTTATTTTTTTAGACGTAGATTTTGAAAAGAGTCAAATAGAGCGATACACCTGTGTGTGTTTAACTGTAACGAGACTGGTCTTTGTAATAATATTTACTCGTCCAAGACACGTGCACCGTGCACTAAAATGAATACCTTCCCATTCTAAAATTCTAGCTATCTTAACCTAGACTAGTCATACCTTAATTAAGTCATACACCTTAACGTTAAGATACGTAATAAATGTACCTAGTACAATAAAATTAATACAGCACAACTTATATGACTAGCTTCATAAAAGATTTTAAACATTTACGATCTTTTTACATTCATTACCTTCAGAAAGTCATTCATAATATCGTTACGTAATGCTCCTCTATAAATAGCAATATTATACGATAATGTCAAGTTAGGTCATCATTGACTATAATTTTTCACTTTTGTAATATATTTTTTTTTATTTTGTAGGTAATAATATATTTATTTAATAAAGTAAAATATTCTTTTTTGAAATAATTGATTGTTATTTAGCGAAGCAATAACATTAGTTATTGCCGGCAATGTTATTGCCAGACGCGTAATTTACTTCGCGCGCGCGCACTCGAATTCTCCGTGTTCTAACAAACCTTGACGCACGAAGCTAGTATAATATTTTAATATTTTCAAGTGGCACGTTCAGCTTTTAGACTTTGATCTGATGCCAATTACGATTTTGATCTGATACATGCATGTTTGTGTTTCTCAGCGAAATAGTAATAAGTCAATAATAAATACCCACCGATAGTAAACATCTGATCCTTGACGTATCACGGCAAAATTCTAAAGACAATCTTCTTAAAATAAACCTTGTCACTTTTTAATCACACGTTAATGAAAATGCAAAGATATATTCGTTTGACTTTCCATGGGATCTACGATCGCAAAAGCCGGCGTTCCGAATAGTGAGTAAATAGCGCGCGGTGCACGAGGTTGATTCACTCGCGAACTGCTGACGACTGCGGGCTGAGAGCTGAGTGCTGACACAAGTCGTGCCCGCGAGTCGGCACAACTCGAGTCTCGAACCGAGACGTGTGCGCTCGGTCTTTGCGCGCCAGGACCATGAGGCACTAGTTAAGATGATGTCAATTATTATAACACCTGGACAATGTACCTACATATTTACCCAATAGTAGGACTACGTACATTTATGAACTCTAGATTCGTTTTCATTCATAAGGTATAAGATAAGAATTTACTTCGTAAACTCGTTTTATGGTGATGTCATCGTGAAGCGAAATTGTGCTTTAATTTATTTGAGCAAGGAATTTTTAAATTCCGTTTAGTATAAGTACCCCTCTGATATTTTTTCAAATGGTAGAGCATGTTCAGGTGTAATTCATGCTTCATTACTATATTAAACTATTGGCTTACAGAATTTTTATAAAAGATTTTAATTATATTGTTTTTTAAAGATGGACACCGAAAGTGATATCCGTATTGAAATAATATAAACATAATGTATATTAACCCATTTATGTTCCAACCTCTAGGTTCTTATCTTCTATCTAGCCTATATTCTCTAGTTAGTTCGTCTTTGCATAAAATGTACATATATGTCACAATACTCACATAGGAGTATTCCCCATTTTCCAGTGAAATGTAATATCAAATTCTATAATCTTTAAAATGTAATTTTATATATATTAGCTCTACCATAAAGATTAGTTCTAGTCTTGAAGGGATCAGAATCAATCCGATTTGTTCCTTGTAAGTAGATTGCTGTCTGCACTGCAACATGTTATTAGATCAACCATTTTGTTAACACAATTCTTAACTATTCTTACATATATTATTATATTATTATTATATTATATTATATTATATTAGAAACATTATGCAGTCGCGTCAACAAAGTCGAGTTAATTACGCCATTTATAACTCCAGAATGGCTTTACCAATTGTAATGATCTGATTTTGTAAATTTTGCCGAAAAACATAGTCATTTTGACTATAAAAAATGCACGATCGGATTTGATTTAGGTTCAAACGAGTTTCTTTGATTATATCAAAGCTCTATAGAATAAAAATCATTAAAACGAAACCAAATTTGTTCTTTGCATATCGAAATGTGAAAATATATGCATGCCTGTGTTAAAGGTTTATTTTTATATTTGTTTTGTAATATGTTTACAGTCAAAACAAATCTCGCTTTCATCAAACAAGGTAAACGAATGTTCGCTCTGCTACTCCGATAGTAATTGCTGATATAGCGTTGCATCCGAGCACTGGTACTTGGATTTCATCACGTAGCGTACACCTTTATATAAATGTAAACAGAACATGCACTAGAATAAATGAAAACATTCCCTTCAGAACTTGAAGACAAGCTTTATAAATTAATACAACTAATAGAAGTTAAATTGGTACTACAAAACTGACTACTTGGTAGAATTATCTTATCATGAAAGTTTAGGTTCTCATAACGACCCACAAAATTTACCAAAATACTCTAGTTTTTCTATCAGGATTAGGGTGAATTCTAAGACTTAAATATTAACTTATTGCTAATTCAAAGCTAGGCTTGTTTAATGTAAGGCTTTAAAAACTATTTACCTATTTCAAATATAAAAGATTTTTAATTTCGATATATTAACCTAGGTTTGGTTACCTAATTATGTATGTATAATTTTACTGGAACTCTCTTAATCTACTTGATCTTATTTTGGGCCTTTTTCGAGTTAGAAAAACTTGAAGTTTCTTCTGTTATTCACAAGGTATATTTTTGATGGCATAATCGTTATTTTATTACTGACATTTACAAATAATGTAGCGTTCTATTGTTAAAAAAAATTACTTCACAGATTCAGAAATTACTTCTCATTATCTTACAAAGTTTATCTATTCATAATGTTAGTATAGATTGATGGAAACGAATGTTGCGTGGCAAAAAGTAACAGTATTGGTGGCTTACCGGATGCTGTATATTTTCGACTTGATGCGACGTCGGCCGAAATGAATGTGTGCATGTGTGACCGTGTATGAACACATTCACACATACTCGTTAACGGTCTAAATTTCTCGCCGTCCTTATAATTATTTCTCTGCTTGTTTTGTGTCTGCTAAGTTTTAACGTTCAAGTAAGAATGCAGAAAAGTGTATAAATACATACTCGCATATCTAACTATTGCAAACGTAAATGTACGAGATTTATTAAAGTTATATTATTATTATAAATTTTAGCATTTCTTTTAGTATTCATAATATTAGATATATAATTAGATCATAAATGATACACCTGAGGCACATTCAACATTTATTTCATATGTAATTGGAATAACATGTAGACAGTCATTTTAATATGTTACATAGACCAACAATACCCCTATCATAAATATACATCTTTCACTACATTAAAGTGTTACCGCAAAATATTTGATTAAAAAATCAATTAAACACTTAAACGACCTATTCATATATATTCTCAAAGGTATAAATGCAGAAATTTTAAGTATTGTCCTAGTAACACACGTCAATATAACATCTACATAATGATTTAGTCTTACAGGTAACACGAGGAACGAGGAACAGCCCAATTAATTAATATAGATAAAATACTTTCTTTGATATAGTCGTGACACAAATATTGCAATAACAGTTGAAGCAATTGTTGAGATCTTCCCCTTTCATAAACATATCAATCACGTATAGAGGGAGTCACATTTAAGCTACAACGATAAATATTTTTCTCACTCCATTGAGAAGGATCTAATATAATTTGTTTTTATGTTTAATATAAAAATATTATTGTTCCCCATTACATTCAAAAAATATATTTTTAATACATACCTATGTATTCAATTTAAAGAAATACAAGAGTATTTGTCAAAATTATTTTAAAACCTCTCACTAACCTTTGGACGATAAATATAGAATTGTGATTGAGTATGTTGTTAAAACTGTACATTAACTTAGTGCTATCTAGTATACCTACTTTCATTTAAATAAATTTGTATAATATATGTATCTATATATTTCCGTTCTATAATTTGTCTTTTAATTTTAAATTGATACATTTAAGATCAGTGGGTAACAGTTATTTGGTTCATATACACACGTTTCAGTTATACTACAGTCAAAATACATCAATATAAACACCGAATAAATATTAAATTTAAGAGAATTTTAAACTTGTGCGAAAGCGACTCTAAAAAATTGTAAATATACGTTAACAATTATTAAAACATCGATAAGCATCTATTCAGATGATAGGTAATTAATCTTTAAGAGTTTAAATAATGTGGCACGATATATTATTTTAATTCTTACAACTATAAGTATTACACATAAACAATTATTTACAAATACAGTTACCTCTGGCATAATACAAATTCTTGTATTGTAATATAATAATAATTAATTAAAAACAAACAAAACATTAATATCACAGCAAAGAAACGTATAAGCAAACACGGCACGTATCTCCTTCTTGTCAATACGTATTTAACTCGTCACGCAGGGATCGAGGGACATGTAGAAATTCATATCATCACTTTCTGGGACTAGAGCAGGAGCTTTGCGCCTTTTTAAACGTTTCTGTCGTTTTTCTTCAATAGACAAAGACTCTATTTGTATATTGGCCAATTTTCATCCAGTTCGAAACGATGTACCCTCGCCCGGATCAATGATCGACGCTGGTTTGTCGGGTAGTGGTCTATTAATCATTTTAGCTGAATTGTTAGAATTTGTTGATTTATTAGATTTCATAGTCGCTGTTTGCTGCGGGCCAATAATTGGACTTAAGGCTTTTTGAGGAGAGGTTGGTACGCTCGAAGACATTTTTTCTCGTACGGCACGCAAGTATGGTCCTCGCGGTATCGCCTGTTCGGCGATGACATCAGGCATGGAGCCGAGTAAGCTTTTCTTTTCTTTGTCGTTATTAACTATTTCAGCGTATAGATGTACCGCAAAATCTTTAGGTTCAAAGTATTCATGAGATAGGGGTGGATGCCTATTATATGGAGACAATGGCGTAAGTTTATCCAGCGATGGCGCTCGAGTACCGACACTTATCATTTGCTTTTTATTTTTTCCTACTCGTGGTGTAGTGTTCTGATATGGTAACTCGTAAATGTTTTCTTCTAATTTTGTTGAGACCGGGCTATTAGTATTACAACTTTCTTCTACTTTTATCAGTTCGTACAGGTGTTCAATCATTTCTCGAGCTTCAACATAATTTTCAGGATCCTCTAGTTTTTCTTTGAGGTTTTCTAAAAGTTCTTTAGTTAACTCTTCGGGGAGTGTTTGTGTAGTTTTATCTTCACTAGGAACAACGTCTTCTGTGTTCTGAATTGTAGGTATAGTAGTTTCTTGTATCATATTATCTTGAACTCGGTGTTCATTTAGCCGGTGACGTTCAGAATACTCGTTAACAGATAATTGGGATATCGACGCTGCGTTATCGAGTCCGCTATTTCCACATACACATAATCTATCACAAAAACCACATGAGGAGTTTGAATTTCGAAAGTAATCTTTAAAATTCAAACAATGACCTCGGCGCCGCATCCACTTAATGAAACTTATGAATAAAGCAATTAATATACATCCTATAATCGTAACTATAACTATACCAATAACTTTTTTGTTCCGATCACTAAGGCCTCCTTCGTCGTCTTCTTCCTTTTTATGAGGGAACCTTGGATTCTTTATTTCGGTGGCTGTGCCTTTTCCTTGATTTTTATAAGATTCACATTCAATGCTCGTTTTGTCGTTGCATACATGCTCGAAAAATTTACTAAATGGCATGTTTTGATCAAAAACGTTAAAACATCTTGCGAAAAATTCATCCACAGTACAATAACTTTCACCTATAAACGGCTCTCCTGATTCGGCGCCCAAGCCATTCGCAAACCACGACGTCATATTACAATAACAAGGTTGTCCATAAAAATTATTTTTATAATCTATATAGGTCCCATACTTTGTATAAGCTTTTCCGATGAATTCCAAACTTCCAAAATTCATCATCTCTATTTCATTATCTTTGAATACTAATTCGTGGATATTTCCACTGGGTCCAAAAATCGCACTTGGGCCTAATTCGTCGAATGAGTTTCCGACCATGTAAAATTTGTTCCACGAAGATAGTTCAAAACCTCGTTCTTTAAAGGTATGAAATATGCAATGCGATATGTCAACCAATACCACAGTCGAGTTAATAGCACCCGTCTCTACTTTATCGATTCTGTAACAAAGTATATGCTCATTATCTAATATGCCTTTTAAAACACACAAAAAAGCTTACACTAGAAAAACTTACTTCGTATGCGATATATTGAGCTTTGCGACCGCTGACTGTAGTGCTCCTGTTGCAAGTTGATGTATCGTACATCCATGAAAGTGTAGGTTGTTAATAAGGGACTTTTGGGTAAATGAGTCCCCTTCGATAAGATGAAACGAGCAATTCATTGCTAATACGATATTGTAAGTATTTGCAGAAAAAGCATCCGGGCGAATTGCTCGAACTTGCACCCCTTCCATAGATATTAACGCAGCCGAAGAACCGAAGGTCTGACTCGGAAATTCAGGCACCACCAGGTCCTTCATCTTTATCTGAAAAAAATTTATAAAAATAAATAAGATAGCTCTATAATTTTTCTTCACACAAAAATATTCTGTACGCAATGCCAAAATCGCCCAGCAAATTAGAGTAAATAAATTACACTAACCGTCATTCCTGGACCGTGTTCGCCAACGTTAGCAGCTGTAGGATCCAGCATAAATGATCCACTTCCTAACTGTAGCTGACCGACGTTATCGATGTTTATTGACAGCAGCCACGAGAAAGCTTCGCTTTCGATCGAAACATGTTGGCAGTCTTTCAGGGTGACAGATAACGGTCCTGGAATAGGTACAATTGACATAAATTAGCTTTCACAAGTTCAATATTTGTTACCAAAAACGTTTTAATATGGGAAATTATTTCATCGCATTGTATTTGAATGTTATGATACACGTGCTGCGTTACTATAGTGGCAATAATCCAGCTGCATGTGTGATTACATCTCCATTATCTACGATACATTCACGCTTTTGTATATCGCTCAGTTTGCTTCGTGAGTCATTATCCTGTATAACACGAATACCGAGTCGGGAAAACTATATTTTTAGATAGGTAGCAATCCGCGTTACATGTCTCTCGCGGCCGGTGCCACGTCTTGAAACAATATTTTTATTTTTATTTCTTATGAGCAATTTTTTTCTCATTTTATGTTTTAATAACGAATTTGATAATAATCTAATAACTCAACTAAACTCATTCTTTCTATAGTTACTTATTGTTTTATTATTTCAAGCGGTTAATAAGTTAAAACGGGTCTTCCATAAGCGGAGGCTACTTAAAATCGAACGAGAACAGCAATAAACGTTTACAAACAGGTTTCAACAAGACTTATATATATGTCAATTTCATCACAAGCCGCATGATTTACCTTAATCGTATATGCTTTTATATTATTCGAGATGACAATACAACGAAGGTTTCGTTAACGCAATCAATATTTAATCCTTGATTTTTTTGTTTAATATTCATTTATAATGCGAATATTATTAAAATTATAACTAGTGAGTAGCAAACATACGCTTAGTATTAAATATGTTTAGACGGAGCGATCAAATCGCAGAAATAGTTTGGGGTTAGTCACGACGCGCGCGTAAGGTCGACACACATTAGCTAAATTTGATTTTACAATAGCCTTTTAAATTATCAAGTCTTCTTTATGTTGCTTTGTGCTATATATTGCACGACTTTATGATTATACAGTTTGATTACAAAAAAGTAAACTATCATCAAGCATAAATTTTATATTAATAAATATGTATTTTAAGGACATTTATTACACAGCGCCATCTAGTCTACTTACAGTTAAACAAAACATGTCTTATAGTAAGTAGGTAACGGACAAATGATGTACTTATCTTTTGTAAATTAAATACATATCATACATAAATATTCGCCCTTATTGTTCATGAATAGTAGCTTGGTAAGTGATGTAATATTATGCAAGATGTTAGATTTAAACTTGATTTACCTATGCTTAAAATGATTTACGAAAAAGGATTATATATTTTTCTATTTCCCTTTATTACTTTTTACTTAAAAGAATAACATTTAATCTCCTTTTAAAAAACAGTAACTACTAATGTCATGCTAACAAAATATGTAATTGCGAATTATTTAATATTGAATATGGAGGAAAATTGTACGCATAATTGACTACGTATTAAACTTATCGAAGGTTAGAAATATAATGACAATGTTATAACAATAGTAACCTTCAGACGATTTGCAGCAGTTGTGCCTATGTATAGAACACCATATAAGACATTTTTTAAAAATGAAGTCGCTTCGTCGTAAATATACCTATGTATAAGCTTATAAGTAAAATTATGTTATATTAACCTAATATGTATATAAATTTATTTTAATCATTATAATGATGTTAACGAAGCTAATGTTTCATTTTATACGTAAATATTGCGTAATAATCTATGAAATCTTATGCTCACAAAAATAATAGCTCCCGAATAACTATCAGCTAATCATGATGCAATATTTTTAAATTCATTAAGTTTCCAAGATAGTATGCAACGCCCAATACGTCTGTATATAATAAGTCTTGTATATACTGTCGTACATGCAGAGTATATATGCTATTGAAAGCCCAGACCCGTTACACTCTTACTATAAAACACACTGGACAAGTTTTTTCTTCAAGTATGAATGCTGCGTGCGTCACTGCACAGTAACTGTGCATATGGCGACTAGACACATCGTTTTACTTCTTATATTATTAGAATTTTACTTATATGAGTCACATTATGTCCACTAACAATATAGATTCTGTCCTTTTAAATCGGTTGGATAATCATGTATGATTGAATCAACTACTGATATAATGTAGATGTAAATTAAAAATTAAATACGTCTTAACAGTACGGCTTGAGTAGGCGTGCGCTCGTTCGTGGTCATTACATCTGACCCCATATTACAATTCGCTAATGGACTCCGCAAGGCATATCACATGTCTTTTAAAACTTTATAACGTTCATCTTTCAAAATTATAGTGTTGTACTTAAATATAATTATCAATAATGATACAAATATCTGTGTATAGTAAAACACAGATTAAGATGTATATGCCTTTGACCTTGGTTTATCATGTTTGCCATGATGTGGTTTGCTAGACTACTGAGAGTGACTTATAGTATTCGAATAAAAGTTTCTTTGACGCAAAGTATAGTGAACAAGAACGAACAGTTTGGATTTAGTTAAAATTGAATGACAACGACCTGATAATCGGGCTCATCCGGCGAAACGGCAGGCGGCTTCTCGCTATCTAGACCGGTTTATTATCACTTAATACTATCTTTCTATAAACTCTTCTATTTGTTTCATTATTATTGAAACTCATAGTATACCTTCTTAAAGTTTTCCATTAAGCTACTTTAGATTTTTGACGCAAATTGATAATAGTTCTTTATAAATTTATAGTAGAGCGATTTTCATTACATATCGGAACAACATATATTGTTTGGGTTATCTGTATCAAATTTGATGGCATTATTATTAAAATATAAGAGAACTTGCTTGTACATACTTATCTATAGATGTGTAAAAAATATTACGTTTAAACGTATATTGATGATTGGTTAGTAAAAATAAATCTATAAACAGTACGATTTCGCTTAAAAGCTTAAAACTAATAGTAAAACGTTATAGCCGATGCACACGTGATACAATCGATCGCCTTGGCAAAAATTCAAATTCGATGTTATTTGACTGAGCTGTCTGACACAAATGAGTTAATAGTAAAGTTCGCATTGCAAAGGTTAATTTAAAAAGATCCTACCTTTTATATTGACGAAGCTTCTTTCCTCAATCCGAAGAACATCACATTTGCTTATGTCAAGATATAGGTTCACAATATTCATCTGCATAGCGGAAAACTTTCTGAAGACGACAGCTTTCGTATCAGAGATGTGGACGAGTCTTGCATCGCTCAGTCGAGATAAGGCGTTCGTGTTAATCATTACAGCTTCCGCGCCACTCACTATGAGATCCGTCGTGGTTTCGGGGAGATCGCCTTCGTAAATGTCCAGTTTCTGTAAAAAAGTTGTAACATTAGATACAAGTATACAAATGTTAAAATTGTCTAAATATAGGAAGTAACCTGCCTTAAACATATATTTAGATAGCTACCAAATGGGGTAACAACAAGAGATACACAACGAGCCATTATTATCAAGTTATACAATAGAGTCAAAAAGGGGTCTATAAAAGGATACGGGCTGCTGACTGAATTAATGCGGGGAAAGCGAATTACTGCACTTCATCTATCACTTTACCAATATAAGTACAATAGCGAAGCTGCAACTTTTGTTGTTTTCTCGCCTTGCTTGAAAAAATATTTCTAGTACAATTACATTCTCTCGGTTACTATATTAATTAAAGTTTTGAAAAAAATTCATTTCGGAAAATCTCTAGAAAGGCGAATTCGTAAAATAATTTTTAGTTATAATAAGTGGCAGTTACGACTATTATTAGTCAGTGCCGATATATTCGTAATAAAAATAAAATTTCGACAAACAATAAATGTAGTTCTGCAACAAAGAATGAATGTTATCTCTCCGATATGTAGAGCTTGATAAATATTGGTTTCTTGTGCGTGTTCGGTAGTTGTTATCGAGACGCTCACATTCACATTGCTACAGATAACGACCGTGACTCACAAAATATAATATGGCGGTAGTAAGGAGCGCTGTGTTCTCAGTAATTGTTCTAATTTTTCGACTTAAAGCGTATGCTCTCGGTTGACTTGCTTTAAAAGTTATACATGCGTAATATTCAATGTCTATGCCTATACAATATTTTGAGAAATATATTTTATAAAGTGCACTAATACATAACACGGTAATACAGTAAATGTATAGCTTCAGTCAATAATATTATATTTTAAGGGTAAACTTAAACTGATATTGCAGTGTATACTCTCTGACTCAGAATCAAGTTTTGTTTCGCAATTGCATACTGTGAAGTTGTGCTTGCCTTGTAAGGCGTTCAGCAGACAGTCGAAATAAACAATTTAGTTTCAGCATGTAGCATTCCACATCTCATATTGTGTCGCGTACCTTATATTAATCGTACGCGTCCTATTAAAAAAATATATTATGTACCAAAATTTTGTATTGAGATCCCATCTGTAAAGATTAAGCTAATACCCACGTTGTTGTCCTAGATTGCACATTCAGAATCTATGTTCAAAACAAGACAAACCTTGATCTATATTTCAATTAGAGCATAAGGAAAGGTAAAAATCCTTCATGGTTGTATAAGCCATTGTATGGAATTTGTCGAAACAATAGATGGGTGTGAATTCAATGTTGGTTAAAAGTAACCAGCAGCGCCGATAAAATAATTTGTAATGTTGTATCAGTAGGTAGAGGCCAGCAATCCGGATTTTTTATGCTATGGTTGGCAGCTTACGGGTCGCTGTGTTTATTGTAGTTCTCTACCTATACATGTAACTATACCGTAATACGCAACAGGTTGGTAGCATTGTTAGTTGTTTTGAGAGAGTTATGCTAACACCTTAACTCGTCGTCGTTTACTATTGTGTATTAATATCTCTTAAAATATAGAGTATTATTAATTTATTAATAATATTGTCTTAATAAAAATGAACTTTATGTAATTTGAAATTGATAATTGATTTACGCAATACTTTGTTTAAGTAAAATCCATCGATCTTTTTATATTAAATTAAATTACATATTAAAGCTCGATTCAGATTTAATAATCGTATATATGAATAGTTTTAGTATAAAGTAGGTATCTCCATTAAAAAGTAAGACTCATGAGTGTACGCGACGAGCGCGTCAAGTAACCGTGATAAAGTAATAAACACATGATTCAAGATGTTGCTGGTGCCAGAAATCGGGTTTAACTTCGCCCTCCGCTCTCTCTGACCCGCCCGCACCGGTTGATCGCTCAATCCATATGACGTTTCAAGCTTTTCGACACCACAATATATCGAACTTTATATTTAAAGATCGAAAAAAATTGTATAATGCAAGATACATCTCGGTGACTCTACCATAATGATATCTTATAATTACATCGTTCTTTATCTCTAATAATAATTATGTAAGTAATCAATTATCATGTATCATCCGTTCTGTAATGTTCAGGTCGTTCTTAAATTTAATATTAGTCAATAGCTGTCACACTCAAGTTTCGATACAAGACGAAATTCTCGGAAAGTGCTCCTATCGTTACAAATAGATACGAATGAGCCATTCATAAATAAAAATAGTTTCGTGTGAGAACCTGGGACTATTTTCCTTTTTATGAACTTCTTTAAGTATATTTTTGATTAAATTCAGTAACGTAACTAATAAGAAATAACGAAGATATTAGATTCGTAACAAAATTGTTTACAATCAGTATACAAATATTTAGCGCTCTACGATAACTTATCTTCGCAAATTGTTTAAACTATTGTTCAATGTCCGATTTTAATGGAATTTATAAAGATAGGCCAATTCAACTTTGATCTTATTAATCTTACTTCAAGGTTTATTATAGGAGTTTTGTGTTAATCTGTGGCGTGCACGCCTTGTCCGACGCAGGAAACGATATCTCATGATTTTTTTTTGTGGTTTGTTCGTTGCTCCCGCTGCACTCTAGTTTTTAAATACTTATTTAATACGCAGCATCGTTCTGCCTGCGTTATTTTTATTTAAGCGCGTAGATTAGCTGATTATATTTTCGATTTTTTAACGTAGCAACACATTTTTAGCTTTCTTTTCATATCTCCGATATGAGGAATTGTTCAGAAAGTAATATTGTTTATAAAATTGTGCATCAGCTGTAAGCTAAAGTTGAAATCAGGGTACATGTGTTCGTATTTAAGCTTGGTCGCGACAGGTGTATAGCGGGTTCGTTTATTAATGCGTGACTTACCGTACGTTGATATTTACATCTGAACACGGCTTTGCATATTCATAGCTACTAGTATTTATCAAGTTACCTACATGTAAACGGGTGCTGTAAAAGTGTCGTACACATGTTGAATGCCACCGTGACGTAGAACAATGTGCTTCAATACGGGCCACATAACGATGGGACATAGTTTCCGGCATAGCCCTTTAGTACTCACGCGAACTAAGTAGCGGATAAGCATTTATTTAATATTATGAACAATGAACGAATTAGTGTCATTTAAATTTCCTATATTTCCTCCTGATTATTACTATTTAATTATATAAATATGTTCTACGTTTATACAAAAGTAAAAATAAACGACAAGATTCAACAATATATACTTATGTTTCCCGATTCTCGTGAACAAAGACTTGTGATCTGAGTAAGTCATTTTGTTAACGAGTTATTGTTAGGTGGTCTCGTCTGTCTTATCGCCATTGAGTCATTAGTAAAAACGATGTCATATGCAAAATCCTCGGTTCAATGTTTGAGTTAGTGGAAGTCATATTTCTGCGCACATTAATGTCTAATAATACGTTGTTATCTCAATTCGCTACCGTTTTGTTAATATCGTTAGAGGGATGTCATTGTTCTTGCAGAATATACATCGTCCATATTACGTGTTTAACATAGCAGTATATATATGAAACAGCCAGCTTTATTCGTATTCTTCATAGGTTTATTTATTTATTTCAAAAACCAGATCACGCATAAAATACGCGGTCTGGCAAAGTGAACTACCTAGTTATAATAATAGACATAAAAATATGGAGCAAATGTTGAAAGACTCTACATTTTAAACACCATCATTAAAACGTGTTTAATAAGTAGAACTATTTCATTTTTCGTAAGCGATTGCCAAAACTGTGATAAATTTGCAAGTCTTGGAATCTGTAAATAGAGTGAGTGTCCTGTATTTGTGGCAGCGCAAACACGTCGTTGTCCATTTTTAATTAACGGTTAGTACGAACGAGATAGAAATATATATTCAATGAAAATCGATCCTACCATGTAAATTTTCGTGATAATGTGATTGTAGGTATATTGAATTTCAACTATAATAATAAGAACATATTTTGAATAGCTTAGCTAATGGCAATCTTAAGCAACTTCAGTAATTGTTCAAAGTAGTACTTGGAACAATATTTTACATACATTCGCTTTGTATACACATATATGTTAGTGTTTATAAATTCATAGCATGTAGACACAATGAACCATTTCCGTAGTAGATGCGATCGGGTAGCTTCCGAGGAAACGTCGTGGCCACAGCATCGCAAACTTAATAGGAAAAAATGTAACCAGGTATGTTTTACCTTACATTTTCTGAACTGTGGCCGGGTTAAGTTTATAGCTACGTCATGTATTATCATACTTACATTCCGCGTTTAAGTAGGTACAAGCACAGTTAAAATAACTTGTGACTCGAGTGAGTAAAGCGAATACCGATGTCTTTGACCAGATGGGGCGAGAGTCGAGACACGGTCTCTTTATACGATGTGTCGGAACTCGAATACACACGAAAACTTGAGAGCAGGTAGAGCTTTTTTTACCGCTGTTTCTTTTTGTTATCAATAATCGTGTTCCATAATTATTTACATTAAGATGGTCAGCCGTCAAACTAAATTATCCATTCATGTAAATCACGCAACGTTAAGATTTAAATAAAGAGAAACAATAAACTAAAAGTGAATCGCATGACGCAAAGCTATCGTTTATAAACAACCTTATTTCTTTGTTACTGTTTAATTACTCGGTACACACAGCTTCAAAATTATATTTGCATTGTGAGCGTTTCATTTCAAGATTTTGATAATTTTATTGTAAGGGGAAAAACGTATCTTAAAACATTTCTCTTATTCAAAAGCTACAATCGCCTCGAAAGAAAAATAACAGCGTGTGTCTAGTCGCTGACGTCCGGTTGTTTATTAATACACATTCACTTTGTATATTATACCTGATCATTGGGCACAGTGCAGTTAACGACCATCCAGTTGGGGTGTCTGGCGGGGGTGCACGCACAGAATTGTCGTTGGCACAAGTCCGACTGGGGGTCGGCTGCAGCGGTGGTGCACGCGAGTAGCGCTGAGAGCACTAGCAACACTTCGGGGCGCGACATGATGCCGCGCTCGGGCGCGACCAACCGCGCGCTACGACCGTCATGCACTGACTGCTCACTGCTCACTGCTCACTGCCGATGCCGAATGCCGGCCGCCCCGTGCTCTCTGCTCCGTGCTCTATCTAACAATAGTGATGCCATTTATTAACTCGCCTTATTATCGATATCGATGATCACATACTATTAGCGTTTATTATACACTGATTAGTTGCCGTCGTGATTCTAAAATCAATCTATAATTGTGCTAGTTAGTTAGTGATAGAAGAGATAAGAGTATGAAAAGATTTGCACGAATTAGTATACTATATGGAAACTTTTTTAATTACCATTTTTTGGGAAAATGTTTTTAATGAAATTAGTCCTCCGTCGTGTACCTTTGATATTAGAGAGTACAGATATTTTTAAAGGCTAAATTTAGTAAAGATATTTGTTTTATAAAGATTTTATTACTAGCGGTAGTGGTTTTATATCATTTCGATTGCTCATATTGACACAAAATTCAGACACTTAATAGCTCTTAAAATAATACTATTGTTTGTTGTTGTACATTGAGAGACAGCCTCTTTTACAATACATAGGTGGTATTCAATAAAAAGGAATAGTATAATATTATACATAAATACAACGGTGCAATATTATTTTTATTTTAACAGGATTATCTAATATTATTAAATGTAAAGATCTTGTTCATTACATATACATGTATTTCGAACATCTATATATTTAAATTTTAAATATTATAAAGCTGAAGAGTTTGTTTGTTTGATTGTTTGAACGCGCTAATCTCAGGATTCGAATTGAAAATTTCTTTTATTATTGAATGGACCATTTATCAGGGAAGGCTACATAACATCTTGCTGCGATTAATAGAAGCGAAGAAATAATGGAAAATGTGGAAAAAAGGGGGAAATTATTCATCTTTGAGGGCTTCCGTTGCGTGCGCTACGAAAACCGTTAAAGATACCAAAAAAATAAGTAGGAAATAATTATTCCTATTTAAATGAACTAAATAAACACTATATGTCCATCTTCTAAAATTGACTGACTATAACCTTTTTTGTCATAAATAAATTTGTTCTAACAAGAAAATAAAACTAAAAATATAATTAAAGCCGAAGTACTTTAAAATATTATTTAAACGCTTTTAAATCCTAAAAATAGTAATAGAAAACGATGGGTACGAAGTCACGACCAACAGCTAGTGTTTAATAAAACATCGAGACGATATGATGACATCCCTTTAACAGTGAGTAACTTGCCCATAAGGTCGCATAGCCGCTGCACTCCGCGCCGCGACCTATCTGTTCTGATATTTGTCAAGTATTACATATTTATCGAGCTTAACTATTAAACTACCTACAGCAAACATTTACTAAGAATTCAATGTTATAATAACACGTCAACGGGTTCAATCTTATGAGTATAAACCATCTGACTTTAATTACGTCGCGAACCATAATGTACTTCGATTTAACGACTCGTTAACCAGAAAAACGGTTATTTTTAACTCACCTATTACTAATGATGACAATAATAAGTTCATTAGAACATTACTAATCGCTACTTAAGGTAACAATTTGCTCATTCAGAATAGGATTATTAAAATAAAGAGAAAGAGCAACTAGTGAGTAATTACAAGAACGTTTGTTGGTGAAGTAAAACGAACTTTGTGTTTTATGTAATTTATTATAATTTGCGTCTGCTCTGGCCTTCAGCTCTCTGGGTGGTTTCCGTTCCGTAACTAGCAGTCAACCCAACCGTTGAATAGAAAACTTTTACAAAGCTCGGTAGTAATCGGAAAAATATTCGGATTTATTTATTTAAAAGGTTTGTTACTGTATCTATCTATATATGTTTATGAACACCCAAGTTTTTGGTTTTATAATAGTTTCTTTATGAACGTGGACTTGGTGGAATATAATTTTTTAAGGAAAATTTAGGACAAAATATTGCGTCTCCAGTGAAAATAATTCAGTGGCACGAGAAACATCTTGTCATATCTTGTAGGTCGACGCCGAACGTTCTAGAATCTAGGTAATAGTATTGTTCTAGTTTGCGCTTATTGAATTCAATTTAAAGCTTTATCTTTTAAAGGTTGCTTTTAATTGATTGAGGGCAGTAGTTTTTTAAAATTTAATATAACTATGGTATTTATTTTGATAAACTGAATACTAAAAAGACAGTCCATATGTTTGTTTTTATATGTACCTGTTTTTAAGAGCATTTTTTATATATAAGATTACTATAAAATTAAAGAAACCATGTACATTTATTATTATTTGTTTTTCACTCGACTCGATATCTTTTTCTTAATCGCCATTATAAATTTTATCAATAAGTTTAATTTATAATAATTTTGAACATCAAAAAGCAACACGATTGCTTTGTAATTGCAGTTTACTTGTAATCAGACAATGTCGGCAGCGCTCCTGTCCAGTGCAGATCTAACTTTAATACACAAGCGCTTCCAACATTGCAATGAACAATCAACAAACTATGTATGACGTGCTTTAAGTCTTTAACATAGCAAACGCCAAGTTATTAGGTTATCCGTGAATAAATATCAATTTCAAGCGAAGCTGAGAATTTCTTTTCTTTGTCCTATTTTATTTCGTTTCAGTGAATTGTTTGCTCTGAAATATTTGGATAATTTGTTTGATGTTGTATAGATGTATCTCGACGGAACGACAATTTCTGTCGGATTTCGTGGCGGGCGCAGAGTCCACTGCCGGTGGTCGGCTGGCCAGATGGCTGGCTCCGACGTCCCGGGTGGAACCCTCAAAGTGCGAGCTGAAGGCACCCGTCTCCGTTGTGCTTCCATCCACCCGAGTTCATTTGCCAGTTATTGTGAGGGATCAGTATGGAGATACCGTTACATCATCAGCTGTCAAAATTGAGGTACTCATTATTATTGAATAACGTATTATTTATGGTGTAATATATTTTTATCAATATTATTTTAGCCTATATAGATATATAGGCTAAAAAAAAGGTTATGTAAAAATACACATTTTGTAATATTCG
Organism: Eurema hecabe; assembly: GCA_026213755.1. Classification (NCBI taxonomy): domain Eukaryota; kingdom Metazoa; phylum Arthropoda; class Insecta; order Lepidoptera; family Pieridae; genus Terias; species Terias hecabe. The sequence continues at coordinate 4,739,942 of JADANM010005835.1, forward strand.
TTTCTAAGTAGGGTATTTATCATTGCTCTACAGTTAAACGCTTTTCGTCTCCCACCTTCCATCTGGCGAAACGTTAATTTACTAAATTTACAAGAATGCTTCCAATGTCCTTGGGTCTATGCGAATGTGTTTAACAGGCTTTCGATTATTGTTTAAATGAACCTCTCACGAGCTTATGTGATTGCTCTGCGCTCTCCACTGACTTAATTAAATTAAAGACAAGAGCTCACACAAAGCGATCTCCCTTTTATTACGATTGCACCAATATCACTTAATCCATACCTCTATACTAATATTAATAATGCGATGATAAATAAAATGGGAAAGTAACTCTGTCTGTCTTTTCATCACGCTAAAACTACTGTACCGATTAGATCGAAATTTGGTACACAGATGGTCTAGAGCCTGGGGAAGTACATCGGCTACTTTTTTTTTTAAATCAACCCCCAAAATCCTGCGCCAGGGGTTGAAACTTTGTATAATTTTTCAGCCAAACCGATAAACCGAAATTTGGTACACAGATGGTCTAGAGCCTGAGACATAGGCTACTTTTTACTGGTAGAAAGGGTTATAAGGGGTGAAGAGGGGGTCAAAGTTTATATGAAAGTCCACGCGGACGGAGTCGCGGGCAACATCTAGTAATAAGATATTTGTCAATTTTAAACAGGTTATAGTACAAAATCTAGCCATGTCTCTCCGTATGAGTCGACCTACTGAAGCCGAACAAGAAGAGGGCATACCCAACGTCCGTTTCAGCCCAACGATTAGGGAGACTATGCGCTTTCAGACTATCACAATGATGAAGGTATTCGTGCATTACAAATTTTAAATTGCTCTTAATTTAATATGGTGTAAGTTCTCTAAATATATATTTGATTGATATATATTTTTTTAGCCTTATCAAGAATATTCTCTGGAAGAATTGCGCTTTGCGAGCGGGTTATGGGGAGAGACCCGGTTGAAAGGTATCGGGATGATAAAGGTTCCTACTGAGCGCCTCACCGTGCGGCCGCAAACGGATGGATCGTACTCAGCGCTGTGGGTACCGCGTGCACCCGGCAAATACTTATTCAGATGCACGCTAGACAATCAACCTTCGCCGCAGGTTTGTTAATAATATGTTATTGTTGTTAATTATGTTAATAAATAAGTAATAGCTTTTCTCTTTTTTCTTTCTACAAATAATGCAATACTAATGAACTGCTCCATATGAATTTATTTAGTTAAAGTCTTCTGAACTCTTTAAAGTAACGGTTGGTTGGGAGTTGTGATTGGGTATTGGTGCTTATCTGAAGAAAGTTGTATAGCGGCTAAGGTTTTCAGGAGGTAGTAATAGAAGTGCCGGAGAACGAAAACGTGGAGGACGTGGATGCGAATGCGCAGGCGGAGAGCGTGGTGACCAAGCTGAAGCGGTTTACGGCTCAGTGCAGCGCCGGGCTGCGCGTGCGCGCCGGGCCCTGCCTGCAGGCCGATGAGCTGGGCCGCGTGCCGCCCGGCGCCTATGTCGCTTTCGTTGAAGAGGTACTTCTATTACACGAATAGATCTATAGGATAGATTTTGATCCCTTTAAAATTGAAAAGTCATTATTCACATTTCCTAGTATTTTTTTATATTTATATTTAAGCACTATTATGTTTTAATTTTTTTTGGTTATCATCCATACCTCTATCTATCAATACATCGTCTATCACCAAGTACTTAGAGCTAATTAAAATTATATCCTATCACTTTGTCTAAATGATTCCACTAGATGCTGGAAAAACGAATAACAATTAACCTGCCTTTAAAATTTCTTGTCCCTAGTTGACGAACAAAGATGGCACATGGGTTCGTCTAAGCAACGACTCTATACAAGCGTACGTTGAAAGCAACGTGGACGTAGCCTGGTGCCTTCAATATCATCGACATTTAGACCGAGCCCTACTCGGTCCAGTCGAGGACGAACCGGTCACACCATCTGTAAGTACAAGTCATCCACAATAAAATCTACCAATTTATTATAAAGTTATATCATAGAATGCGTTTATTAACACGGTATTCAAGTAAACATGTTTACTCGTCAACCTACATATTTTGTAAAGTATGATACTCGGTAAGGAATCTGCTAAGATAACAGGATCTCAGCTGTTTATAAATCACAATAGACAAATGACACGGGGACGTTGTTAGCGTCTATTCTCACAGACGCTTACGTCATACATAATGTAAGACTAAGTGAAGGTTGAATGAAATGGACTGAGATTTTAATATACCTACTGGTATTTTAGGAAGATGATCCCGTTGGATGGGATCGTTTTGAAGCGCAATCGGAACTTCCCATGTGGCCTTTAGATGACGATCCGGAAACAAATGATAAAGGTAGTAAATATTTGATATTATTATTTATACATATTGGTAGTGATATTTTTAATACATTAAATTGATTTCAAAAATTTCAGATGGAAATTCCGAAGAACGCCCTTTTCCATTTTCTATACAATGCAATTTTTCTGACGTAAGTTATCATATTTAAATTTCGTATCCCTCTAATTGACAGCTGCACTTTGTTAATATATTTTTCATATTTTAAGGAGAAGGAAAGCGTAAATCCTGTGGTGATAGCTGAACCCAGTAAATTCGATAGGAAAATGAGAAAAGATGCCGCAGCCGCAGCTGCTTTGGCTCCAATCAAATTACCCCCGTATGTACACGAGTCTATGCACACTTGTTTAATTAATAAATAATCTCGATTATCAATATTTTACAAGTAATTCTTTCCAAATGTTCCCTGCATATTTCTAGGCGTCCCCGTCGGAATAATGGCAACGGAGACGATGAGGACCAAGGCCAACCAGTGCAAAAAGTAGCTGACAACGACCAAGATGTCGCCAAGTCCATAGCAGACGCTAATGACGCTAATAATGTCCAAGTTGCCGAGGTAGTCGAACTGGTCGATGACAGTCTAATAAAAATAGAAAATGAAGTCATAATGGAGGATTCTAATCAAAAAGGTCCATTACCAAGATCAGCGAATAACATGCAACAAATTGCTGATAATGAGACCGATGCTAAGGGTCCTATCGTCAAGGCCGACGTGGGTAATATGGTTGAGGCCGCGAAGACAAGATATGCTATAGAAGCTGCAAGTGCAGGCAAACCAATTGAGGACAAAATTAAGAGTGACCAAAAATCTGTGCGTACTATACTCATTTTCTTTATTATAGGAATGTTATACTTTATTTGTGCTAAAATGTTTTGTAATTAATTATTTTACCTATGACTTTTCAGACAAATAAATCGGAAGAAGAAAAGACATTATCACAAGCAGCGACGCAAACTTCGCCCGAAACGAGTGTTCAAAGCCAAGGTGCTTCACAACCATCTCCTAGCACGTCGAAGGTAATGTACTATAACTATTATTAAGCTAACTAAACGTTTTCCTGTCTTTATAATTTATTAATAGTTCTTTAAAGACTATTATGCCAATTATTCGACTTGTCCCTAGAACTAGTATCACTACCCAAATCCTCTAGCGTAATGACAAAAAGACTACAGCATATGAATGTAGCTATAACAAATTATACAAAACAATCCGACCGCAGTTTTCTGTTCGCGTTCAAACAAACTCTTTAGCTTTATATATCAGTATAGCTTTGCCACGCCCCGTATTTACGTTCCGTTCAAAATCCGCTTCCCAGTTCAAGATATTAGTACGTAAAAACAGTCTTTAGTCGTATGTGTTAGTAAAGTATTAAACCGTTCAGGATGAGCGGATGAAGCCTCGCGAACGTCTAGCGAGTATATCGAGTTTCAAGCGGCAGGCGTCGCCGCCGCCGTTGCCCGCGCGCACCAAGCCCGCGCCCGTCAAGAAGCACGCGCAGAGCCCCGCACAAGTCGAATGTTTGCGCTCTATATTTGCGGCGCTGCTGTGGCATGAAGGTATGCACTCTTACTATATTGTATTATATTATCTGAAACTATTTATCATACATTGGTTTTTGTTCTACTTACATGTTTGTGTCCTTAAATTTAATTTTATTTATGCTTTTTACGACCTGTATAGTTAAAGATATACATCGTTATATATCTTTCTTTAATATAATCATGTGATGTACAGGTATCGTCCACGATGCGATAGCGTGTGCCGCGTTCCTCAAGTTCCACCCGCAGTTGCCGAAAGCTGGTGCACTAGTAGTGACCCGCGGCGCGCCCCACGACCCGCCATTACCTAAACCACAGAGGCATTCTGTTGAAGTTACTAATGCTGGTACGCTCCACATATAACTAAATTTAATCTACATTAACAGTTACATTGCAATTAGATAATTATGTACCTACTACAGTAAAACCAGGACCCATTTTATTAAACTAATATATAGCCTTAAACGTTCATAAATAATAAGGCCTTTTAATAGCTCAAGGGTGGAATGGAATTAAATTTTAAAAATCGGCTACTGAACCTCCTTAAATTTTTTTCCAAAAAATCTACAGGTTATTTTGCAATTGGGTATAAAAACGGTCGTATTGTATGTCTTATTTTATGTATTATTTTATATTTTTCAGGTCAGTATCTTCGCTTAAATCCGTCAACTCTAGAGACTCTGACCCGCTCTGGCACCGAAGCTACTTCGAGCCGCGCCCGCAGGAGCGATTTGCACGCCACCATACGAGAGGAAGACACACATACACACATCGGGGAATCGGGTAGGTGCCAGTCAGAAAATATATTTAATGAATGCGATGTATCATACATGGTAATGTATGAATATGATACAAATAAATTCAAACATATTTTTACAATTAATTTACATTTAGTCATAATTTTGAATCGTCATGGTAACAAATCGTTTACCACAGGCTCGGAAGGCAGTTTCTATAGATAGAAACGGGCGAGAAACTCAAATAGTTAATTATAATACCTTTTGTAGTAACTTAACTGAAATTTAAATTTGCACGTTCACTTTACTTTTGTTTTCGTGTTTTACTTTTACTTTAATGCATATAATTATTGACACAGGTCCATCGACATCATCGTCGACGGCAGTCGTTAACGTACTGCCGCCAGCGTTGCGTGCGCTTGTCGCTCTGTGGGATGCACTTTGTGAAGCTGAACAGCTAAATGCGGCTACAGATAAGTACGTTAAATCATGATAATCATAATTATTATTATTTGTGTATATAGAATTTTAAAATTTGATTCGTGTTTTTATTTTTAGGCTCAAGAAGGATGAAAACAACGATAATGATGAAATAGGTCCATTGGGAGGAGCGTTGCGGAAGAAGAATTGGAAGTTTGGACCTTCGATGAAGTTGCCATATTCGGGTAAGATCGATAAAAACAACTGGACAAGTTCTCTGCATGAATATACTAGATATATCCTCTGAGACATAGACATCAAATAAATTGTTTTTTTTTCATCCATGCAAACCGATTTATAAGTTTAAAGCTGTTAAATGTCGTCGTTATCCATTAGTGTTCTTCTCATACTGTATTCAGAATTTGACGTAGTCTAGTATGTAATAAGCGTGCTAGCTTTAGCATGGAAAGAATCCAGCAACATCTAAAAAATGTATTAAAGCTCTGTTAAATATTGCATATACAATATACAACTCTAACGTGTGTAACGTATGGCACGCGCACGCGCAGTGAGTTGCGAGCTGTGCGGCGGCGCGAGCGTGTCGCCGCCGCTGGCCGCGCACATGCGGGCCGCGCACCCCGGCTGCCGCGCGGCCACCACGCGCGGCTACGACCGCGCCGGCTGCTACAAGCACGCCGACCCCGTGCCCTCCACCGCAGACTCGCCCGCCTCCGCCTGCGGACAGCTCGCCCAAGGTACGAACTCACCCCCTACTTACCTACCTACTACCTGCGCGCGTACTCCTCCTTCACGCTAAAAATAGTACAAGCACATATACACTACAAGGTTTGGTAAAATCACGCCTCCGTATGCGGACAGCTCGCGCAAGGTACGCACTCACCCCCCCACCTACTACTACCTGCCACGTGCGTGACCCTCCCTCATACTACTACACTACCCGCTACAAATAGTACACACACATACACCACAAGTTTTAGTAACATCACGCCTCTGTCTGCGAACAACTCGCTTGCGCACGCATTGCCCTACTACATGCGTGCGTGACCCTCCCCTACACTGCAATACTAATCGCAACAAATACTACGTATGCACACATACAAATGGCATTATTAAAAAAACTAGCTAGCACTTAACAAATTAAACCAGAATTTTTATATATTCGAAGTTTAGGTAAAGGTAATAGTTATAGCTGTTTAAAAATGGCAATGACCTTATAAAAATAAAAAATAATATCAAGTGTCATCAGTTCTGCTTAAATCGTAAACCAATTAGAATATGTTTCATGTATGTATATAATTATGATAATTTTACCTTGTTTATCTTATTAATTATATTTCTCATACCATCAGCTACATTTTTAAACTTGATTAATTTCCTTTAAAATATTGTATGTTTGATAATTTTGCATGGTACTATTTTTGCATGTCTTGATTGATTTTCTATAATTTCCGTTTTATTAATTTCTGTACCTTTGCGTTGTCGTGGACTATTTTAGACCTTATCGGTGTGAAAATACGCGCTACGTTAGCAGCGTACCAACTCTGGTACTTGTACTGCGAGAAATGCCGCGAGAAGGCGCTGAAGGTGTGCAGCGTGAGGCCGAAGAAGGCCGTCACTATCGCGGACCCCACGCGTCCCGACAGGCTAGAACCCGACATCGACCACTATACTATGAAAGACAACGCCATTTTTCTCTTGGACCTTACACCGTTAAATAATTCGGGTAAGATTTTCTTGTTCTTCTTCTGGTTTTGATTGTGTTGATAATTATTTTCTTTTTGAAATTTAATTCTTATTTTACGTGGGTCTACTCTCTGTAAACATTATTTATTTTTGTGAATTTCAGAGGCTCCAACTGTATCACCTTGGCAAGAGACCTCTTGTCGAAGCCCGCCGACTCCTCCGGGCAGCTTATGGCAGCCAGCTCCGCCGTTCCAATGTCTTACCGCTCTAGGTGTTGCTCCTAAAACGAGTGCCGCCGACGCAGCGAGATATCATTCTCTCGGCCGCCCTTTGCCAGCTTCCAATGCGGTGAGGACAAGTACTGCTAGCTTAAAAGTGAACCCAGAGGGATGACACTTATAAATAATGTAAATTTGTATTAGCAAAAGAAATTTCAAAATCAGTTCAGTGAATGTGGAGTCTATCTATCTACTGAAACTAACACATAGTCACAAAATTTAATTTTTTATAACATTTATTTGAACAGATGATGAATTTATTTGAATGTTATAACACGTTTTATATTCTTTTATAGATCAATCCGTTTGTGCCAAGTGAAATGTCCAGTTCTCAATACCCTCGAGTACACCGCTCCGTGTCTATGGGCCAAGCGGGCGGGCGCGACTTAGCGCATGCGGCCAGACCGCCCCTCACTAGATTCGAACCTGATTCTCAGGAAACATTATCAGGTGAGCTATTGTAAGAAAACTGACAGCCACGTGGGAGAAAAGGAAAAAATTAACAAATGAGAATAGAAAGAGAAGAGTGGGTGAGAAGTCGTCTATGATCTTAATTATCGTACGTAACGTAAAGAAATCCCCAACAAGAAACCAGACTTGAAGTCATTCTATTTTTTAAAATAAATAAATTTATTAATTAATTCATGTAACTTTTCAGGCGCTGGATCTTCTCTGCTTTCCCAACCTAGCGCAGCTTTGCAAAGATTAGTCGGTTGTGATTGGACGAGCGAAGGCGGTGGAGTCTCCGCGTTTGCGACTCCACAGGTCGACCCTGAAACTATAGTTAGAACACCAGTGCTTTCTTTTGTACTGGCTAAGAGAGATCTACAGAACCACAAGCAGAAATTAGACGCCATTGTAAGGATTAACACGATCCGACAATATGCTTTTGAGGTACGTTTAAGCTTTCGAATGATTTAAATACAGCTTTACCCAAAATATTATGTGATATGTTTATATATGAGAAACAAATTTCAGGCCCTCAACTGGCTGCTACGTTCTACAAGCCAACCCACATGTGTCCATGACGTAATGTGGTGGTTTTGTAATGCGCTTGACTCTTACGCTCGCATTGTACAACCGCCAGATACTGCTGACGATAATAAAGAGGTACGAGTATTCATATTATTATTTAAATAGCCTTATAACTAAAAAAAATACCGAGGGTATTGTTTTGCAAACTAAAAAAATATTTTGCAATACTTTGATGTTAAGAAATGTTTTATAGTTACTCTAATCGAATAGAGATAATGTTGAAAATGGTATTAAAATATAGTTATAACAAAAAAAATCTTCCAGAATGTTCTACACGAGGCAAGCCGCAGCATCATCACAACAGCAGCGACGTCGGCGCTATGTCCGGGCGGGCGCGCAGCTCGAGGGGCCCGTGCGGCATTCCACGCTTTCCTGGGCTCTATCAGCGCGCTCGCACCCTCGCTACCCCCCGCCAGTGCTGCCAACCTACAGGCGGTGCGCTGCTGGGAACTCCAGTACTCCCAACATGACCGCGCATTTTTACACAGGTAACATAGATTTTAATAACTGAATCACTCACCTTTTAATGTTCACTAAAGACTTGAATTGTGTAATATTGATACCAAAATAAATGTATGTCGAATTGTTAACGCTGCTCGGAATAGATCGCAAGTATTTAGTGTAATCAGCAAAATATTATCTCATACTGAGGATGGCGCTTACGAAGACGGGCTGCTTGGAGCTTTACATGAGAGCTATCATAGCTTCTTTAACAAGGTATTTGGTATTTAAATAGAAGAATGTGTTTGTCGGTCTTAATACGAATTTACAACCTCGATTCAATTTCTTGCGATGTTTCTGAAGGTATACAACATACCGTGTCTCACAATTTTAACCGCATAAAACTAAATTCGATTTTAAATTCAAAATAAATTATAAATTGACGTTAAATTTATTTTTATTTAAATATGTATAAGATGTTATACAGTACCATTAAACGAAATTAATATTATAGCAACAGAATTATGTATGGAGTTGTCCTGACGTGACTGGTTGGTGTACAATCACGGTTTCGTCACGCCAAGGGATGGCTGGTGCCCTAACTGACAATACTACAGAGACCTTTTGGGAGTCTGGCGATGAAGATAAAAATAAATCCAAATGGATTCAAATCTCTTGCAATGGTGGCTCTGCCGAAGATAGACCTCATATTGTATGCGTGCATATTGATAATACCAGAGACCCTGCTGTAAGTTATTATAAGTGTACTTATGCTAATACTATAATAATTATACAAAGGAGCTATTGAGCAATAATATGATTTCAGACGAAAACTCAAATGGTGACATTCTGGTATAGCGGTGGCCCAACTGATTTGCTTCAAATGATGGATGTTGACGTGGACACTAAGAACGCACATTGGGTTTGCTACATATTACCACGTAAGTATTGTTAAGGCTCACGCTACATAGGTATATGTAGGATCGCAAGTAGTAACTATATATCCAAAATGTTTCTGTTCCAACTTAAGGTAGTTGTGTCCGTCTGTTTCGCAACTTGTTTACGCCTAAACAATCTTAACAAATGTTTGCACCTGTTCGAGTATATTAGAGGATAAAATTTTAATAATTTGATTACTAATGTGACCTGGGTCTATGCAGGTAATCTATAATATTAAAACGTATCAGGGTCATCGA